>JAQIXP010003930.1:0-12255 GCA_034700285.1 Proteroiulus fuscus
CAATTTCCATTTTAATTATAATTTTTCACGCTCTTTTTATTAAAACCAACTTGTTTCAAAGTGAGACTGTCCCTTTAGATGCCTAGCATCTAAAATGCGCTATAAACATGAAATGTGACTTCCCAGTCGTGCAGGACTATATCCTGATCCCAAAATGTCCCATTCAAACTTTGGGCCCTGATGGTGACCAGTGACAAAATATGCAATTAATACAATATTTTTTTTCCTACTAATTTTAGGTTTGGGCCCTATCCGTGTGCTGCCTAATTGAATTGGCCACTCGCCTGTACATAGTGCCACCTCTACTGCAGTTGATGGCCATCCGAACCCTGATCGAAGATGAGGCCGGAATAGGAAACGAGATTGGCCGCCACGATCCAGGAAAGTTGAAGGATTGCCCTCACTACAACCAAATCCACCGACAATTCCGTAAAATGCATGGATTCTGTGCTGCAGCCAACGTGACTGCAGTGGCGTGCAACGGGATTCACCTGTACCACCTTGCCACGTGTATCACTACGGCTGCACTTTAGCCAACTGGACTTTCTCCATAACTTATGACTCGCTTTAATCAGTAACCATTCAATGAAGAATTTTAACTCAAAAAATTTTTTTAACACTTTAACTATGATACCATATCATTGATTTTCCCCTTTTTTATTACATAATTATTTATTTGTTCATAAAACGTATACTCGTGAGTACCTTAAATTGACAAAGGTTCAAAATGCAAGGTTTCTAGGAGCAAAATTCTAAAAATCTGGCAGTTCAAATCTAGCCAAAAAAGTATAAGGATGAGAAAGTGCACAGGTCCCAATCTACTTAAATTTGTGGTTATAATTTATATTATAAACCATATTTGGAAATTGGGTAGAATTAATTTTTTTTTTTTGGTATACATATACAAAAGTCTATGAAACAATATGAAGTTTCTAGCAAATATTCACATCATATCATTATTTAAATTAATATTTTCTCAGCATATTATTGCTTGACTTTTCACTCGTGCTGTACATAAGCGTAATACCGGTAATGTTATATTTTCTAATAAAAGTGTTATAGATAAAAGCATTCAAAGTACGAAAATCTTTTCCGATGATTTTAAAACACAGTTCAATTATTAGTTTTCGTCAGTACCGGTATAACGTGGCTAATTATATAGGCCTATCCATCAATCCAGATTTTATATTTGAAATGTCATCTGCCGAGCTTCATATATTAAAACTATGAAAGTAACTAGAAAGTAAGGTTACAAACCTCGTAACATAAATAGGCGTATTTTGGCGGTTACCTGGTCATACGCTGTAGTCGTCCACTTTACAAGTAGTTCTTAACTTCATCGTAAGATACAAACAAAACGTTAAAATGCAGAAGTGCTGCTCTCCATGATTTTCCTATACGAAGCATTGCTGGGGGACCACTTTCCCTCTACACTTATGACCTACCCGTAAGTGGAGAGAAAAACAGTGGCCCCAGGAAAGTTCTGTAATTTCTGTTATCCAATTTGATACTCTACCTATTTAGGTAGGTCATGAGTGGGTAACCCTTTTGGTTACCCGGCACCATTCCAATATACTAAAACAGCAGATGCTTCGGAGCTAATGTACGAAGGATGAATCACGCCATGATCAACGGTGGCCCCGAAGCAAAGCGCTACGCAACCAGATGTTTCTCTTTTCCCCAAAAATATAGGGGCCATCGTAACGTTGTGAAGTGGTTCATCCTTCGTACATTAGCTCCGATGCTTCAGGTTCAGACCCTGTTACCAAATGGTAACATGCTCATATCGCCAAAATATGCCTATTTATACAAATGTAAGTTGTCCAAAATGAGTAATGTATGTTTGTAGCCCCGAGCAAAGCAAGGGACTACAAGGCAAGGCAAGTTTAAGGGGCTACTCGTGTCGTGAACTCGCAGCTTTCACAAGCTCATAAACAAAATACATATTTTTTATGGGATATACAGGGAATGAATTATTTGAAAATTGTGTTACAATCAACACATACGTAGAGTATGTAATACCTGCCAGAAGAGCATGGGAAGATGGGAGTTTAACGAACTGTATACCTTTACTCACAATTGTCAGTGATGTGCCTGTGCCTATGCAGTTACAGTAACCTACTGTATTGTGAAACAAAAAGTATTAATTTACCCAACACCACTGGTCAATGAAAGCCAGAAAATCCCTCTACAATAACTTTTGCCAAGCCAAACAAAACCTAAAATCACATGTTACCAACAAATGGGTAAAACCGTGCATGTAGTTGCAAGTTTCACTGCCGCAAAATACTCAGGTAAAACCACTGCAATTGTTAGCATCTTGGAAAAAAAGTATAATTAATTTTAGTACTACTAACCATATGAAATTCATGAGGTCAAGGATGAGTCTCCAACGAGGTCTCCAACTATTATCAAACAAAACACTACCATTCATCCTGATAATAGGCCTAGTCATTCCGCCGGCGTTTCACTGTTTTTTCACAACAAATCCTCTTCTTACAGTCTCAAAACACATTTCCATAAGTCATAGTACATTTCTTGAGCACAAACACTGAGTCCAAACCGCGTCTTGGGTTATTTTTACCCGATTTTCGACAGCTTAAATTTTAAACTCGCATCCACATTTTGGTTGCCATGCTGTTTTCGTTTTGCACTATTACTATTTGTACTTATGCCTAGCTATGGCATGTGTTTAAAGGAGCCGAAGGAGGTTAATTTAAAGAAAAAGTTAATGTCAACAAGTTGCAAAAACAAAAATTAATAAATAACAATTGTTTGGAAAGAAAATTGGACCTAAACTCAAAAACCAGCATAGTCACAGACTCAAGAGTATTATCTAACATATTTTGAACCAAGATATATTTCTAAAGCGCTGACTTCATAATATTTCCCATTTTAATCCTGATTATGTACAAATATTTATGGGCGCACAGTACTTACAGTATACTGCCCAATAAGTAATCTAAAATATGACCAATTAATAAACAAGGAAAATTTTGCAAACTATTAATTTCTTAACCCACAAAATCTTAAATTTCACCAACTTTAATACATAAGTTGTCACAGTTTTTCTTAGTCCATTGTTTTATTTCCAATTTCACAGGTGTGATTCGTGAAGGACTCTTTTTACTGCATGATCCACTTTCATCGCATCCAAGGCTGCCTTGCTTTTCGACTTGTCCGGCAATCCGGTCTGTCATTTTTGCGGTTGATGCCTGGCGTGAAAGCAGTGGACAGTCCATTTTCCATTTGGGTTGGCCTTGATCAGATTGGACATAATGGCTTCTGGTGAGTGGCGCACTGAGGTATTGTCTGAAAACAGCAAAAAAATCACAGCATTTACGAAAAACTGTAATGTATAATAAAATTAAAACTTAAGAGAAATACAATTGATTGCAATGCCTTCGTAAATTCCTCCTGATTCGTATAAGCAATGCATTTCCACAGCAAATTTAGAATCGGCCAAAGGCAGCTTACATTGTTCTTTCTGCGAAATGATGTGACCGTGCCTTTAACGAAAGAAATAAGACTAAACTTCATAAAATTAAAGTGATTACTCAGTGATTACATTTGAAGTATCATATAAACGTTTCCTAAAAGCCAGATGATAAAAATAAACAAACAATGAGGGTAGGTTACCAAGTCGGAGCTATCGGCCAGAACCAAATTCCCAAAATGATACCTACAAAAAACTGAATAACTCACAGGAGGTTTTCTTCATTATTTCTGGAAGAAAAATACACGAATGAAAGTTTTATCCTGTTTTAACAGGAAAAAAATGGTAAAATATGTGCCTAATCTTATAAACTTACTTTGAAATGTTGTTAATGCCTCTATAACGGCCGATGGCTAACGGCCTGCATCCTGTCTTACAATGTAGGCAGTATTACGGTATTAACGGTCCATACCTTGGCTTTGTCGGTAGATGAGAAACAAAATCAGTCGGCCTTTTTTCATTAGCAATTTTGCACACTTGCTCCACGACGTCGCCAACGGTTGTGCTGGGTGTCACTGGGATCATAACGCTGGTTAATGCAAACTGCGGCGCATCAATCCTTACAGTCATTTTTCCATTTTTGGATTCTTTGTTGCTCAACTTTAATAAAAAAAAAAATTAAGATTTTTTGATGATCTGTAAATAATCAAGATTTTTAATTATTCTTTTATTACTTAGATTATCTAGATTATTTTTTTATATAATGTACAACTGGTCTTTTAATAATCTAACTGGGTTTTCCAATTGCTGATGTGCAGCACTTCCATACTATCCTACTTTCCACAGAAATTTATAAAATATCGGTTGGTTTTTTGTTGTAGCTAAATTGATGTTAAATTCTCCAGAAGTTTCTTTCAATTATAACTGCTTGGAAACAGTAATTTTCTCATGTGCATCTATGAGCTTTTCTTTTTGAAATTTGACTTATATTCTCAGTTTATTTTGTTAACCTTTGCATTATCATTTTGAAAGTCACAGGATTTTATAGAAAAAAAACTATGGCAAGTTAGAAACTTTAACATGTTGTTTACCTGTCCTGATATGAATTGTGGCACCACTTCTAGGATGGATCTGTACACGATCATGAGCATGGTCAGCTTTAAAGTACTGGAGTTGAATCCCATGGCTGCAGCCATGCCTTTTGCATCACTGATTCCAGTCATGTCCGGCATGTTTTGCGGTGGGACAAATAAATTGGGCATCATGATATCAGCTACATTTTCCAGGGACATCCGATTAGATGCTTCATTTTCTGCCACTTTAGAAGCCAACTCCAACAGAGCCTGAAAACGGCAGAAAAGATTGCAGTTGAAATCGAGCTACAATTTTTTAAGAGGGCGATCAACGGTAATTGGGCGGCGTACAAACACGGTGTTACGATTCACTTCAGGCAACTGAAACAGTAGTAATTTCAGCGCTATCATCTGGTCCATGTCAACTGAGACCTCTAAAAGAAATTCCCCAATAATGAAGTGAATTGAGCAGATACAAGCTCAATTAATTTTAAAATTATTTTTAAAATTTTTAACGTACTGTCCAATTGACGAAACACATCGATGAGCTCATTGGTAAACAAGGGTTCCGGCAACTGTTGTATAATTTTCTTTAGGATACCTGCTATATTGTTAGGCTCCATCCCATTTACTGTATTCTTTACGGATATTGGGTCAGTGTGCAGTTTCGTCTCCAGCTCCATGCGGATCAATTCTTTTTGCTTCATTTCGTTTCCGGATTTCCTTAATATGCCAACATGTTTATACCCCTCTCGCATCAATTCGTTTATCAGCTGTAAATATCAAAACATAATATATATAACTTTGTAGAATATTATGAATTATTAAAATATTCCATTTAAAAAGACGTGGAAATTTCACTCTACCAGCGTTATAAGATATGGTATTTTGGATTTCAGGTTGGCCTTACGGTCCTTTTCAATTAATTTATGTAAAGGAACTCCTAAAATGGTACTGGCTACAGAAAAAGAACATGAGTTAAAAATGCTCAAAGAAAATAAAGGAACAGAACTGGTATTCCCACTATACTAATTGGTATTCATGAAAAATTGTTGCAATTGTTGATTTTTATTTCAACACTAGATTACTAGAATATTATTTTAAAAATGCTTTCTTAAACACTGGAAAAGTGTATTGCAAAGTTTTCGGTCTTTGTATGTAGATGAAGGGAGTATTAGTGAGTACATCAGTTCTACACTAAAACGAGTGATAATATTAAAAATATAGCAAACGTTTATCCTTGGATTTTTCATAACTTTTTTGTTTAACCGTTTTCCTTTTGATGAACTTGATTCCATATTTTTCGGCGATAATTTTAAACTCTGTTCGTGCAATCTTCTGCAGTTTACTTGCATTCGCACTGTTAAGTTGGCTGACGTACACAATTTCACCCTTACTAGGCTTGCTGTGAAAACTCTATAAGCAAACAGATTAATCACATTCTTTCCGGATGTTATGTAATAAAACATTTTAACAATATTAAAAGATTGGGATTAGTTTGGTCCCATATCCAGATAATTTTGCACTAGAATCTGTATTTTAACAGAAATTTTCGAAAGTGAGCCTACGGGTAAGCCCTGATGAGGTGCATGGCCTGAGAGAGCCAATTCAAAGTCCCAATCCTGGTAATAAAAAAGTCAATTTATTGGTTACTCGGTTTCATAACAAGCAGTAGCGAATTTTCTAGAAAGATGTAACCCGTAAAATGGTACAACAAAATTTTTCTGGCTGGCTGGCAAGCAAATGCAGTATTTTTTTTTACCTTGGATTCTGTGCCTGTTTTCTTACTTTTAAAGAAGTCCATTTTTGTTGGTTCTGAAATACTTGGAAAGCATTGTTCAAAAACTTTTCAAATACAATTTAACTAATGTAACTGAGAATTACAAAGTAGGAATTTTACAAGAAATTTAGTCATGATTTTAGTCATATCAAAAAGGAATAAATTTTTTTAGTTAAATATGCTAATTATAGAATTCCTGCACGTGCATTAATGACATCACGTGCATGCATGATGCCTTAATTTTAAGTACATGCGCTTGAAAACATCCTCATCTATTTGTGAAAATATTTAAATGGGACTGAAACACTAAAAACAAATTTCTTCCAGTAAATGTTTACAATATATATATTGGCATTTCTCAATAGATTGACTGCTTTGTATAGCTATGTATTGTTTTACTAAACAGATTAATACGCTTGAATTTGATGCAGTTGCTTAAATTGACAGAGCCTGGTTAACTTCGCATTTTTTTCTAAGAGTGATTTGCGCAATAATCTATGGTAATCCACATTAATCTGACCAATATAACACATACTTGCATATGGAATATCATATCAAGAGATGTGACAAATGTAGTTGACTGATTTATTATTAACTATGTACATGTATTACATATTTACATCTACTCAAATTTAAAATGGACGACAATAAAAAAAAAATTTTAACACAAAGAAAATGATGAGAAAAATAAAAATAGGGTAAAACAGTTTTTTTTGTTTCGAATATTTTAAGAGCTAGTAAAATACTAAAATATAATTTACGATGGTGTAATGGATTTGCCAAAATTTAAAATTAACAGCAAATGTTAAAAATGATCAGAATAATGGATGATTTCTCTTATTTTTTTTTAAAAAAAACAAACAAAAGTTTTAATTTACCCTTGACGTTTAAGTAGAAATTACTGAGCAGGATGACAACATCGGATGATCCATTCGGCATTTGGATTTTCTTGATAGACTGCAATCACAGATGTGTTATGACGGAGCTTCCTCTCACCTGATATTCACCAAAAGTATATAAGTTTATTTTGGCATTTCAACAATTTCTTTCAAAAAAAAAAAAAAAAATGCACATAAAAAGATGTAAAAGAAATGTTTTTAAAAAAAACTTACCGATAGTTCCTCCAACTTCAAACAAGGAATGGTCCTTTAATGCCAACTCAACATTGGACACATTCATTGAGCACATCTGTCCATTATGATTAGGTTCAGAAAAGGATCTACGTATGTTATAAAGTATAACCAAATAGAGATCAATTATAAATAGAAGAAATAGTGAGAAAAATAGAAGAATTTTTCAGCAGATAGGCAATTCTTGTATGACTCAAGGAGACTCAAGAGGGAGGGACAAGCTTGACTAAAGTTTTATTTACCGTCTTGTTTCCAATCTTCCCTGTACACGATGCCTTTTTTCAGGAGGAGTTGTTTTATGCCCTATACTCTTAAAGACCCATTTCACAATCTCTTCGGCTGTCGGAGTCTGTTTCAATCGAATCGGAAGGTTAAACACGTTGAACTGCGGTGCTTGGATTCTTATGACGCCATCTTGAAAATCCACCTATAATTTAATTTTACTTATTTCCAGTTTCTTAAAAAAAATATATAATATAGAATTATGTTTAAAATCACTATATTTTACCTCGTTGTTAATTTTTCGGTAGATGTCTGCTTTTGCAGGTCTCTTGGGCAACAACCACTTTTTCTATTGGAATTAAAAACAAACCGATGTTTAGCCTATTCATAATCAGTAGAGTATATTATGCATAATGCATGTTTAACAAATGAAATAAACCAAATACCGGTTTATTATTTTCTTTGGCATTCCTCCTCAATGCCTCACTTTCGTTTTGCACACGTATCTGCTTTAGCATGAATCCCGGCACAGTAAATAATACGTCTCTGTATTTGATCATAATTTTGGTCAGTCGACAGGTGGCTGCGGCCAAATCCATTTCGATGGCCAGATCCCTTTTATTGTCATTCCTGCGGATATTCTTGGCCAGGAATAAATTGGGGGCCATTATCATGGCCACATTCTGCAGGCTCATCCGATTGTGTTTTTCATTCTCCACAATTTTTGAAAGGAATATCAACAAGGCCTGAAAATGGGCACAATTTTTTGTAAATTTTTGTATTTACTGTTGTATTATGTTCACAAAGAGTATGAATAAAGGAACACGTATAACAGTCATGTGGTAGATATCAACATACCCTAATAGTGTTTCGATGTACTTCGGGCAATTGTAAAATCAATAGTTTCATTGCTTTGAGCAGATCCATATTATCGGAAATCCCTATAATATTTGCACGTTAATATCATTACCGAGTTTTGGCAAATTCAAATTTGTTTATCATTCAATTAAACAAAATAAAATAGCTTTTTTTTATCTTAAAACTTACTTTCCAGTTGGAAAAAGGCTTCAATGTAGTCGTTGGTGAACAGAGGATTAGGTAATTCCCTAATGAAGCATTTCAAAACTGCGATGATGTCATGGGTTGAGCAAGCTTGAAATGCCTTCTCGACGGACGAACGATTGCTGTAAAAGTTATGCTCCAATTCCATTTTTAAAAGATCCGTCTTATGAGTGGATCCAGGAACTCTCAAAATACCTTCGCTTCGCAATCCCGATTGCTCCAAATGACTTAGCATCTATAAGCATAAGCATAATTTAAACAAAAATTTCAGCAAAAATAGTATTTATACATATTATGCAGTAATAATAAATCACCGATTTCAAAGCCGCTGGGATTTCACAAGATGAAGACTTGTTGCGATCGCGTTGAATCAATGTTATTAACGGAACGCCGAAAATAGCAGTTTCTAAAAAAAAATCACATAAAATATTTTTCATATTTCTACAAAATGGATTTGATTCTAGTTGCCAATGAATTTTTCTCACCTTCTTTTCGTCTTTTCTTTCTGCCTTTCCTCCTGAAAAATTGAATCCTATACGTGTCGGCTAGAATGGCAAATTCTATGCACGATAAGCCTTGTATTTTAATAATGTCGTTGTTGCTAAGATCCATAATGTACGTTATTCCCATTTTATCAGGAATGACCCTAAAACACTGCAAATAAAGAAAATTGCTTTCCATTTTTTAAATATTTATTAAATCTCCTAAAATAATTTCTTCTTCTACGTTTTATAATAGTAAAGTCTGGGAAAGACTCATATCAAAAAACATTTTTATACTAAGTTTCTAGCATATTTTAGTAGTTTCTAAACTAAAGGGGGAAAGAAGATAGTATAATGAACATACGGGTAAGTCCTTGTCAGATGCATCATCTTGGTTGTGGTCTGAAGTGCACTCAAAATCCCATTCCTGGCGATACAAAATATATGTAATTCAAAAAATGAACATTAAAATAGTTATTGAAACCCATTAAACTTTTTCTCAAGATAATACATGGTATATATAAACAAATGCTATTCAAACTCCAGCTCTGTCTAGTTATTTAACAGAAAATTAAGTTTAAAATTCTTAACTCAAGCATTAAATGAAAACACATCATTTGGAAGGCAGTACATGTCAATTATGCCCTACTTTGCGCTGGCAAATCGCAGGCTCAAAAATATAGTAGATAAAATTACTTGTTCGCCATCGACGTTGAAATCGATGGATATGTCATTCTCTGACACTTCGAAATGACTAGGTAGAGACATGATCATACTTCTTGAAGCAGCATTCCATGAGCCAATGTTTCTGAATTTAAGGTTCTCAATTCCTTTAATGAAACAATATTAACAATTACATTTTTTGTTCGTAATAAACTTGCCACAAATAATTTAAGGCAATATTTGGAGCTATTTTATTACAGTTGAATTACCTGCACTGGAGTCGTGATTCCTAGCAACTTGATCAAATTTACTCCTATTCGCCCTTAAGAATGGATATTCCTTCATATTATTTGCTAGCGATTTAGGTTGTGACTCAAAATTGTTCGAGGGATTAGCATTGGCACTTCCGTCCGGAGGTCTCCTCACTTTATCCCATTCTTGATCAGAAGATAAATAATCGCTACCACTGAAATTTAATTTCAAAGGAGTATAATTTATTGCAAACATTTCTTAAAATTAGCAATTGGTAAAATTTTACAGGAAACAATTCCTCGGTGTTAAATCATAACTAGCCCTTTTGAAATATCCATACAATCGATTTTTCACATGGCCGGCCCATACTGACTTAATACCGTGGGAATTATTATTTAATTAGGTAATATTATTTACCTTCCGTTATTATTATTTTTCGATGTTTTGGTTTTCTTCGTTGTATTGACTGTTGAAAGTGATGGTGTAGGGCTGTTGGGACTATTCCTCGGATGTGAATGATATCCCTGACTGGATGAGACTGACGCATTGCCGGTTTGAGGATCCCAATCCGGACTACTCGGAGTGGAATCACAAGGCGACAGAGATCCCAAGGAATCTGGGGTTTCACTTCGACTGCGAGTCTCGCCACTCGATATAGACTTTCATTTCATAAGGAAGAAATTCAGGGAAAATAAAAGCATTAAATTTGCAGGCTAGAGATTTGTTTAAAATTATAACTCTACAAACTGAATCGGTAAAATGCCAGAACATATTTATTATTTTTAAGATAATCGCATTGTACAATTCAACAATTTCCAGCAATTCGTAATTTCCAGAAATCATACTTACTTAATGATAAATTGGATTCAAATTTTAATTTTCTTATTAACTTTTGTTTGCCTTTATTTTCAAAATACCTTGCTAAAAAGCGAGGTCTTCTATTAAACTGCCATGCAAAGTATTACTGCAATTCTATTTATTTCTCCGAAATTTGGTTACCAGACAAAAGCGTAAAATCGAAAAAAGATGAACTTGTATAATTAAGTGCGAAGGAAAAAAAACCCTACTTTAAAACCACTTGTTTTAGAGATAAAAATTGGACAATGCAATTTGCATGACTTTTAAATTACTCGTTTCGGGTTTTTCTTTGGCAGCTGATTGACGGAAGCATTCATTTTTCATCAAACAATTAATCCTTGACTCTTTTTAAGAGTCAAGACAAAACTTAAGATAATGATGCCATTAATATTCGCTATATATCATATGACAACAAACACATGTTTAAGGTTTTGAAACAAATTTAAGACTAAGTGGAGAGAAAACCTTGAAAAATTACTTCCAGAGCCAAAAACTCACCTCGGTGGTGGTAGTAGTAGTAGTTATGGTGGTCGTTGCTTGAGAAAACACTTCTCGGACATCCCGTATTTTGGATTTTGAGGCCTTCCTTTTCCGGACGGTGGCTTTGTAAGTGGCTACTTTTTTACGGACGAGGGTGGCCTGCCGATGAGTTAGGGACAACATGAAATCATTCAGGTGATTTTCTTCAACCTCTTTTCCATCTTAAAAAAAAAAACAATAGTAAAAAATATGATATTACATGTAAATTTATTCAAAGAGTTTTTCCCTGGCTTTTTGGTCAAGGTAAAGATTCCCCATTTTGACAACTCAAATGGAAACTTTTAAAATCCAAACCAATTACATTATTCGTAGCTTTTAACTTAGCAAAAGTGCAGTATTCTCTGGATGATATTTTTGTTTCAAAGCGGGATATAAAGCAATCTCAAAAAACATTTATTTCGCTGGAATATCCACGCGATTCTTCCCCCATTTTGGAACAAGAATTTCGTCAAGAGAATAGGCATATTTTGGCGATATGATCCTGTTACCATTTTTAATAAGAGGGTCTGAACCTGAAGCGTTTTTGTTATAGTCTGCTATTTTAACATGTTAGATAACGATGTAGTAGTAACAAAAAGGGTTACCCACAGTGGCGTAGCTAGAGCTTTTGCCGCCCAGGGCGGTCCATGAGTTTGCCGCCCTTCTCAATCACCGACGTCATTTCAACTTTTTGCAAAGGAGGGGGGGGATTCAAACTCCAACAAAATATTAAAATTTTTTGTCCGCAGACGAAAATTTGAAAATTTGTGTTCATAGT
>JAQIXP010003931.1:0-12252 GCA_034700285.1 Proteroiulus fuscus
GAAAGGTTTTATCAAGCAACGGTATATAGCAGATAAAACGCACGAAAATACTCTGTATGTGGATTTAGCATAAATTATTTAGGGAGAAAATCTGTTCAATCAGCATTTTTCAGCACGATTGCCCATAATTCCGACACATCCTTTAATTATTGAAATGGAAGTAAAAAAAAGACGAGGAAATCCCATTTTCAATGACAAATTAGCATTCTTGTCTCCTCCTAAATGAGGTTGATTTCTCCCAACTGAAGAACCCATCTTTCAATGTGAATTCTTGCTTTCTCTTAGGAGAAGGATGCGGACTATAGTTAAACGTTAAAACCCATTCCAGTTCCATTTAATTAAAATCTTGGTAAAAAAAACTTCTGTTGAAGGACAGTTAATTTTGCTTTCCAAGATGGCGGTCTAATGAGTGTTCCATTTTAATTAGGCTTACGTCGAGCTCGTATTCACAATTAAAACCAAACAAAGTACACTTAGCAAAAATGTTATTCGTGTTATAAGGCATCTAACGTAACCAATTAAACTGGATAAAAATGCACAGGAAAAGCATTTCAAGAGTATGAATGACTCCACCATATTGTCTGATGTGTCAGCTATACTTCAATTAAAAATCTCAACACATTTAGCGCCATCTGTTAATAATGAGAGAAAGGATCATCATTGGAAACATTCAAATCTGGCTTCATTTTCCATCTATGCAATAATAACGCACAGAAAAAATAAGTATTCAACAAAAAAATATATAGGCCTATATATTATATTTAAAACTAAATCCCTATTTTTACAATGTTAACTTTAATATGGCGGAATTTTTCTGAGATTTTTTTTAGTAGTGTACGCTTGGTAACGCATTTAGCGATAAAAAATATACATGCCATAGCTGAGCAATATTTTTCTTGAAATCACTTTTTATTCATAATAAAGCTTGAATCATAGGGAGAGCCCCAATTCGTGACAAATTACTTTTAAAAGAAAGGCAATAGATGGCGTGGTGAAAAAAATGAAAAATATGGCACCTAACAGCACGGGACATTTACTAGCAATTCAAGCCCTTTCAACAATAATCATAATTGCTTAATGGTAAGTGTTATTGAAATTTAATTTTCAGTTATCCCATTAACCTTTTCTTGCCTTTCTTTTAAAATTAACCTGTAGCAAATCAAGACTTCCATTTTGATAACATGGCTGACCAACGGCAATTACAGTTTTTGACCTAGCCACCACCTAGCGTTAGTTTTATGTCAATTGTGCCTACGTTGGCTAGCTGCAGAACCCCCCTCCCATGCAAGGCAATGGTAAACGATCAAAATAAAACTGGCGCTAGGTGGCGACCAGGTCCAAAATTATTGGAACCAAATTATACAACTGCCTCGTTCCTTCCTTCAACTGTTACTTGGCACACATCAAAACAATTTACATCATTATTTTTTTTTTCAAAAAAAGTCATGATTTCTGTTCAACATTACTCAAAATAACGTCCATTCTAATCACAGGCATATCCAACAATTGTAGTAATTTCCATGTCAGGAACATCAATCAGGGGCAGTTCCCGAACCATTCGATGTCAGCCCTAGCTATTCTATCCAATAATAACGTTCATCAATCTGCATCAGTACCAGAAACGACCACCAGGCGAGTCGCCCGGTTACCGTCGCAACGCTACCGATCATTAATTCGGAAAATGAAGGCGAGACACCAGATACAACAGGGAAGAAAAAAAAATTCTTAATCCGATCCACAAGTGGTTTTCATATTCGATTTCGTCATAGCTTCCGCGGCAATGGAAACTACTGGGAAAAACACAATAAATTACCACACTTGCAAGCAGCCGCCATGTTTGTGACCACTTCCCTCACCCCCTTTCGAAAAAAAAACCTCTTTATCACCACTTTTTTAACGAGACTACAGTTTGAGTTCAGATCCATTTAGTTAATGGATCGATTCCAGCCCAACAACTAGTGGTTGCCATGAATAACATTCCCTTCTGAAGCTTCAGGGTTCGACCTTCCATTACCACAAAATGCATTGTTCATTTATGGTACACATACACTATACCCTGTTCAACAAAATACTGAACTGGAAAGTAACTAGCCTACATATAATTCCAAGTCTCATGATTGGAATGTTTGCTGTCCTAAAAATGAAATAGGGGCATAGGCAATACTTTTCCCCCAAAACATGAGACATTTTCCCAGAAATTTGTTTTCTAAGGTAAGACCAACTTTAGGAATTTTAGACTTAAGAGGGACAGTCCCACCTTACCTCAAGCATTTCTTGCAAGTAAGAGGGGTGGGATAAGAGACAAGAAGAGCATAGCAATTAAAATTTAATTTATAATTACCATTCCATAGTTATTAATTTTGAAACATGCCAATGTGGACAAAAATATCGATGGTTGATGGTAGCCATGTTGGAAGTTATTTTGATGTTGTGCAAGTTGTTGCATAAGAGAATGCGCATAACTATTCCACAGGATAAAGTGAAGCCAACTTGAACCCTCCCCCCATTGCACGCAGCGCCATTCTACCAGGGTGGAGGACTATTATAAAAATGGCGCCTATCATCTTTTTTGGAAATATCGTGATTTCTGAATTACGGTAGGTGAACTGCAATTACTAATAAGACTGCTTTTCTTTAATAATAATCTTAATTTTAAGATTAATTTGCCACAAAATGTGACCGTCCCTTTAACCAATGAATTTTCGAAATAGGCAAGAAACAAGATGGCGTCCATTTCTGTTGAGTTAACATCTTATGCAACGTATGGAAATATGACAGGATATGATGAAAATGTATAAATAAAAAGTAAAATACAGGAAAACTAAATAGGTCACGTGACCCCTGCAACCATTACTTTTCCTCTCATGGACTAGTTAACCAGGCATTGTTGTTGCACAGTAGACGTCTTTGCATAACTCTGATCAAGGTTTAAAGGAGGTGGGGCTCATCACATTTGTGATTTTTCGTTTTACTGGTCCATTTTTAATACTCCAGTTCACTCTTTAGTTGAACAGGGTGTAGTGATCCCATAACGTCAGGCCAACTATGTAAACTGATGGTCTGCACAACGGAATGTGGGCCGCCTTTTACGGTCGCCATTACCATATTTTAAAAAATAACTTCCTCATAGGGACAAGAGAGAAACAGAACCTTTCTTTGTACCCAAACGCTCACAAATCACATATTCAAGGACCAAAAAAAAAACTTCCTTCCTCGGCCTCAAACTCTTTCTGGAAAACATCAAGTGTTGGTGTGTCATTAGCAAACTATGCCATCATACTAACTAGAGGAACCTGACTACCCAACCCCATACACAGATCAACAAAAGAGTGAATTGCAAAGTTACTCATAGCATAGATTAGACTAGTTACTCCTGCACTGTTAGCCAATAGTAAACAGCCATGCTGATACTCTGGTTTCATGTTCCTGACCTAACTAATGAAACTCAATCTTCTTCCTGATTGGTGTATTTCAAATTCACAATAAATTTTTTATATTATTTGTTTGAAAAGGGCTGGTTATCACAGAGTACCTACGCAACAGGGGGGGCGCCACCCGGTACCCCACTACCGGAAGTGCAGTTGTGCATAATTGCAAAATCCATTAAAACGCTGTTGCTTGCGTGATTATTAAGAAGTATTGCAAACAGAATGGACAGGAAATTCCTTTGGGACGTAAGGGATGAGCTCGGTCCATTTCTAAAATTAATTCCAGGTCTACAAATGGCCACTGGACAACAGCGAAAGCCAGTTAATTCAATTATTTAAATGCTAGAACTGCTCTTTTCCATCGCGATTATCAAATATTTATTTTCCCAGAGTAAAGCACACCGGGGCAAGTAGGCTTAGCGACGAGGATTTTTAATTGCATTGCAAATGAAGGCAAGCATTTTTGAAGCCAAACCTGATCTGTCACTCCAAAGTGGAGAAGAAGTGTTTTAATTATAGTCCCTGTCACATGGGGGCGCTAACGGAATACGAAATTGCAACAATTAATATTTATAAGCTAGTAAACCTTCCGACGTAACTTATACGTTAATCAGGCTTCAATAATACGGGACTCATTTCAATTCTGCAGTTCATTCTTTCCTCGAACGGGGTATAGAAAACTTCCCCACGCAAGTTTGTTACCAAAAACGGTTAGGTAACAGTAAATGGTCAGGTTTCCTGCTACTGACGTAACTTACTTCATAATCAGGGTTATGTCAAAGAATCTGCTCATATGAATTCCCAGTTTACTCTTTACTTGAACAGGGTATTAAAGCATATTTCACCATATCATTGATCAGTTACTCCTGATTTGGCTACTGCACAATAGACCTATACAAAAAAGCAAAGCTAAAAATTTACTTTTCAAATAGGCCTATTTTAAGAGAAAAATTTCCCGCTAGGGGTACATCCCCCCCCCCCCTATAATAATGAGGTCACGGTACCAATATTCCTAATTTTTGAACATCTTCACTTACAAGTAAGCATCCCCGATTTTCTGAATATTTT
This sequence comes from Proteroiulus fuscus, assembly GCA_034700285.1. Lineage (NCBI taxonomy): Eukaryota > Metazoa > Arthropoda > Diplopoda > Julida > Blaniulidae > Proteroiulus > Proteroiulus fuscus. The sequence goes on from JAQIXP010003931.1 coordinate 4,497, forward strand.
ATGGAAAATATGACCCACACACACACGCATGCATCGAAAATTTGTGCAAAAAATAACCACGACTGTGACCTTTCTGACCAAATAACAGTTGGCCTAAATACCATTAGTCCCCAATCGTATTCGCCCCATAAAAAGTATACCACAGTAACCAGTACTTCAATTATGAGAGGGTATGGGGTCGTCCATAAACTCCAGTTCACAGGGACATAGTTGGAAATGGGGAGGGGGAATAACATAAGTGCCATCTGGCGGCACTACATAGCAGCCAGTGAGCACCAAGGACCAAAAGCGGCATTACAGCAATAGGCTTTGAGTGACCCCTCGCCAAGGTGCAGGCACCATAACATGTTAGAATCCCAATAACAGTGACAAATTTTGCTGGCAGGTGGCGCAGTTTCTACTGGAAAAATTCCAAAAGCTGCAAATTCCCCTTAAAAGTAGCTCACCAAGCGGCAAATACGAAAAAACCCGTGGGAAAATTCTCTCACTAGGTGCCAACACTCGCTATACACTGGAAACAAATATTGCTGCTGTCAGTTATACTTCCCGACAGCTTATCTAACCAGGAGCTCAAAGCGGGGAAGGGTTTTTGCAAGTGCGGTTGAGCTCCTGGTAAGATAAGTTGTCGTGAAGTATAGCAGATCCCTCTAAATGCAAAATTTGTTGAATATTACGAGAAAAAGCACGCAAAAGGGCGGGCATCCAGAAAAAGTACATTTTCAAAATGGCATATACTATTAAAAGGCTCTTCTATCCATTTTTAACGATCGGGTTAGGCTTAACCAGGCCATTTAGGCCTACACTCAAAAGAACACGAGAGAACGCAATTATAATGTGACAACCGAATTTAATTAAGTGCATGCCTTATTCCCCATATTAAATAAACCAAATGTCGAATTTAATCAAGAACGGGGCCCATTAACCTCGGCCCTTGCAATTACGGAACAGCCGCAATTATTACACATGAAATTGAGCACGAGTGCATAACTGCAAATGGCTTGTTCCCAATTATTCATATTATGTATTTTAGTAATCCTTCGCTGGGTCTTATTGCCGGCGCCATTTTTCATTATTCATTTATCGCTGTCTACTTTGCAGCAAGTGATACTTGAACGCAGCTCGCCACCTAGCGTCAGCTTTAGTTTCATTGCATGCAGTTGCCATCTATTGGAGTTGCCATTGGTTCACTATGGCATGGCAAGCTGTAGGTTAGGATTTGTTCGCTGTGGATCAAATCCTAACTTGTTTCCTGTAGGTTAGGATTTTTGGCAGCAGACTAATCCTAACCCACAAGTTTCTTTGCCACAGAGAACCAAGGGAAGACCCTATGTATGGGTCAAACGATGAAAATAAAAAAAAAACTGACGCTAGGTGGCGAGCAACGGTCAGAAATGATTGAAACCGACTATAGGTAACATTTTCACAGAACCTGGCCATGCATGACCTCAAGTTGGTTCTCGTGCAAACTTCTGACTGATCCAATGTTAAGTCTCTTGCAAAAACGTGCTCAGTAATAAAAAACTAACACTTTAAAACTTATCCCTTAGCCAAACAAACAAACCAACCTTAAAGTTCTTAAGAACTCTCGCATTTGCTAAAAGAGTAAACAAGTGGCCAATATGGAGGTATCATAACAAGAACAGGTGCTCCTGGGGAAGATTTGGAAAATAGGAGTGGTCACCTGCATTTGAGAAATCAACTGGACCTTGACCTCCTAACAAAAAAAAATGTATCTAATGGTCTAATGGCAGGATATACATTTATACATAACATTATAAAGGTCAATACCACTGCTCCAAACGTCATTATAGAGATGAATTCAAATGGAAAAATAGAATGAATTCTTCCGGCTCATCCACACTATAAAGCCATAATAACATCCAAACACGACAATTTTTACTCAACTTTTCCTCATTCAGTATTCCAAATTTGACAAGTTAGGATTTACGTTCCTAATTTAGCTCTGTATGGAGAACATGCCCCAATCAACAGAAAACTAAAATACTTTACTCGTGGAAATTGTCAACACCGAGGAACTCAAGTTATTCGAAAGACCACCTATCCCCACTATGCTATAATCATCACTGGAGGAACTTATCTATCTACAAGTAGAAGAAACGGTTCACTCTATTGTTGAATAGGGTATAGAGCCTCCCACCAAGCGCCAGTTAGCAGTACCGGCAGTACCAAGGGGACTCAAACTGGCTCTGTGGATATCCTCATGTCAGTCAACCGCAAATGATCAAAATAAAACTGGCGCTAGGTGGCAGGCAATGCATGGGCCCTATTTCATCAAGACTCCAGGATCTAAAATCTAAGCCAGAATCCTAGAAAAATTTTGTTCCATCGTAAAATCCCTAATCGGAAATCTTTCATGGGAGTAGATAGGATTTTCAGGATTGGGAATGTTCCACGGAGCCATTTTTGTTGGTGTTTTTGGATTCTAGATTTGAGATTCAGGATTGTAGATTCTGGAGTCTTGGTGAAATAGGGCCCTGGTCCAAAAATAGTAGGAACCTAGTATAATCCATGTCTAGTTCAACTAAAGTGTGTATTGGAAATTTACAAAGTATCAATCCGACAGAAGATCCAGACTATGATTATCCCTGTCAGCACCACGTGACGTCAGATTATAATGAGAATGGTCAAACTACTGTACTACAGAAAGAACTAACTAACCTATAAAGCACATTGGCTCGTTTCCAGTTCACTCTTTTGTTGAACGAGATTTTTATTGTTATCTAGTCCATTAATAGTTGGATTTGGCTTGTGGAACTAGCTTTCTCTAACACTTCAACAAAACAAATCAACAAGTAGGCCTAGTTACAAAACAAAATGGCCTCCACCTAAAAGAAGACAAATTTTCCCCATTGAAAAACAGGTTTTACAATAAGAAATCTTATCGTCTTTAAAGTGGAGGCAGACTATGGAAAGTAAGAACCCACATCACTTGTAATGATGTCAGCCAATACATTTTCTCTCCACCAAAATCATTCGATGGATTGTTCCGATACTCAACAGATCACGTTGTACATTTATCCCAGCCTTCCATATCACCTACAGTATATCAATCTATGATCAAGTGTTTACCAGGCTTATCAACTGCCAACAACATTTCCCCCACTGTCTCCACAGCAGGATTCCGATAGGCCTTACCCTATACAGAATGATAATGAACCAAAATCCAGTCATAAACACCAAAATCCTCACTTCAGATTCATAAAGTCAGAAACTAACCCTTTAGACCTTCTCGGCATGCCAAAAATACCGAACTTCGAACCCAGATTTGCATACAAAAATGGTTAACCAAACACACCTAAGCAATAAAACGTCGGCTTAGGGCTAATAAAAAGCTAACAATCCAAACTTAAGCAATTAGACCTAACTACATCTGTCAGTACGGTACGGGATTGGACAACGAAGGGAAGAAAAGGGGGTTCCTAACGCTTGCCATTTACCCCAATCACATTTGCTAGTACCATGATTTAACTTAATCGTGATTAATTAGTCCCAATTAACCACGATTTGCTGACATTTTTTTATATTTATTAGCCTACATACTCGTGTCTTCGTCTGCCATTTGTAGGCCTAAGCTCCCTCTTAATGTCAGTCCCATAATGCATCAGCCCATCAAGCTGAAACCTGTTAACCAAGTACCCAGAACTTGCTTATAACAGCAAATTCCTGACTTCAGTCTTAATTTCTTAATCGCATGCATTCACATGTAAAAATTATCAATGTGATCAATGCTATTTAAACATGATCTAAATGTACATGTGAATGGGATACCCAGTTTAAGTTTGAAATCATGGTTAGCATGACTAGCCAGTCACAATTAACCACGATTTGCTGAAATTTGTTGATACTTATTATACATTTCAGTTTCTTTTTTCGTCATTTGCCTCCCCCCCCAGTCCCATAATGCATCCGTCTATCATGCTGCAACCTGTTAACCAAGTACCCAGTAACCCAGAACTTGCTTAACAGCAATTTCATGACTTCAGTCTTTATTTCCTTAATCGCATGCATTCACATTTAAAATTATCAATGTGATCAATGCTATTTAAACATGATCTAAACGTGCATGTGAATGGGGTAACCGGTCTAATTTTGAAACTTGAGTAGTTGGGGGATCTACCTGAGCCGGCCCCCCTTTCCCCCCTAAATCTAAGGTATGAAAACGATTTAACTACGTCATTACATTGTAATCGCGCACCTGAACGCATTTCAGCGGTCGATAATAAAATAATTCAAAAAAAAAAATTGGATCGTTTGGGATGACAGTTCCAAAATGGTACCAAAGTGACCATAAGCCCAAGCGCCACACCTCGTTCGAAAAACGTCAAAAAAGAAACGCCGAAAATTCGAACGATTTTTTAAACAGTATTTTTTAATGGCATTCCGTGAATTCGAAATTAAGTAAATTGGATAGCCATCACAAACAGGTCTAACTGAGAAAACTGTACTTGGGATTTCGGTAAGCAATAAAATAAGAGAACGGTAGTAAAAGAGCACGCTGCCCGTCTTGCCCATTGTGTATTTCGGGTGTTTTCAAAAACTAAAAGCGAGCGAACAAAAACAACAAGAAACGCGAAACATGCAATTCACTGGCAAGCTGGGCGCGTCGCGCATTTCATCGGGCTTTCCAAATTCCGACGTACGTCGCCAACGAAGTGTCAACGAAACGGTTAAAGGGTTACGCCACGATACAAGGGTTTCAAAAAAAAGGAATAACGAAAAAAAAATGTCTGTTACTTTTGTACTAACCTTAGTCATAGCCAAGACCGACCAGTTGCTTAGAGCACCCGCTTACATACACACAAACACGTCCGCTTCCCCCCCTCAAACTTGCGAGTCCCGATTTGCCAACTGGCCTACTCTCCCATTCAGCGAAATGGACTCGTACCGCCGGCAGAAACACGCCTGATTGGCCCGTTTGAACGAGTCACGTGACGGCGCGCTCCACCTGGCATTGGCAATCGAGATTCTTACGAAAACATCGACGGCAGATGGAGCCACCAATACGGGGCGCGTTCATAAAGTCTCTGACGACCAATTCCCATTTTCTTATAAACCCAAACATTTTTTTCAAAATTTCCATAAAAATGTAAAATTTTGTAACTAATTTTGTGTTTTACGAAATATTTTATAATGTGTACTTGCTTTTCCTACAACCATCTACATAGAAACTTGTGCAAGGATTGCAGGGAAAAAATACTGATTTCAGTAAAGGGTCTATTCAAGTATTGCATAACACAGGTGTCTAAAGGAGGGGGGGGGGGGAACATGGGCGGATCCATCCAGGGGGGCATTTCTCCCCCAAATCGATCAGTTTTACACAACTGGGGTGCAGGGTTAGATTCTGGCATTTTGAACTAGGGGGGTTGTGGACATTGCAGGATGAGCTGCATAAGGGGTCTTTTCTACAGGTGACTATGGGGTTAGGAATCCCCCTCCCCCAATAAATAGAGCCATGCTGTGGAGATACCCCGTATCCCCTTGGGTGTGGACTAGCTTCGCTTGACTATAGCTGCCCACCCCCCACCCCCCACATAAAAAATTATAAAAATATAATTATAAAAAATAATTATAAATTATAAAAAATCCCCCCTTGATGGGGGGGGGCCATCAGGGATTGGGGAGAATTTAAGACCATGTGAAAATTTGTATTGACGAACTTCTGCATAAGGAGTTTGGGCTCCCCTGTTTTGCCCTGCCTCAAAAAGTACCAATGGCGCAGCCCCAAATTTTTAGAGCAGGAGATTGGGAACAGTTAGGGCGTCGAATTGGGGTGAAAACACAGAAATGTGGTTAAAATAGGCACGACCCAATATGTCAAAGGGCGCTATTCACTGCCACCACACATTTGGGGCAACTGCAAAGAGGGTGCCAGAAGCAAATCTGGGGACCCCAAAAAATATTTTCAAAAATCTTCCCCCTTCCTAACACTAGTTTCCCTAAATGTTCACAAGGTGTTCTAAATTTCACACAAAAAAAATATTTCTATAAAATAGCAAACTCACATGCTCAACAACAAACCGTGTTTAAAGTTGATCATGGTTAGCACGAATTTGCTGAAATTCTTTTATCCGCCATTTGCATTACCCAGCCTGCCCAGTCCCACAATGCACTTGCACATAGGCATATCCACCCAAGGAGTTTTGGGGGCCAACCCCCCAACCCATTGGGTCCAAAATTACATTGAAGCCTACCCCTGCTGGGGGACTATTGTCTCCCAAACCACTTCAATTACTTAAAGGGACAGTCCCACCTTACCTCAAGCATTTTTTGCAAGATTGAGGAGTAGGCCTATTAAACTTGATTATGTACAAGTTTTTGAGTAATAGAGAATGCACATAACTATTCCACAGCGATAAAATGAAACCAACTTGAAACCCCCTTGACACGCAGCGCCATTCTGCCTGAGTGGAGGACTATTACAAAAATGGCGCTTATCATCTTTTTTGGATTTCTGAATTACGGTAGGTGAACTGCAATTAATAATAAGACTGCCCTTCAGTATTATTAACAAAAAATATTAATTTCAAGATTCATTTGTCACAAAAGTGGAACTGTCCCTTTAAAAATCTTGACTGACCCAATCAAATGCATTCACAAGGCAAATGATTCACATGATCAATGCTCCAGATTAGGCTCAAAACGTCCCTGTGACCGGAGCGTCGCGTCAGGTTGTTCACGGTCGTACCGCACACCCACGACCACAAAGCGTTACAATACTGTGAACAAATATCGAAAATCATTCGATCAATGAACTCCAAAAAAAAAAAGTCAAAATGTAAAAAAAACCGACTTGTCGAAGCAATTAGTGCCAATGATGATGGTGACACTCCATTTTGGTTGAGGCATTGTGGGAAGTTTCACACATTACACGCTAGGAGTGCACTGGCCTTCCATTACAGAAGCCATTAAATCATTAATGCGTATCAGAAAAGGATTCAAACAGGATAAGAAATAAAAAATAGGCCTACTCCCAGTTGACGGGTCATCTCAAGCAATAAGCGCATTTCAGGGACTAACAAAAGTGCCACCTGGCATCCATCGCCTGAATTATTCATTGCCTGTTGTCATTCAGCCATTCCAAACAATAAATAAAAAATGGCACTGTTGAAATGAGAGCAAACACGAAGCACTCTGGATTCCATCAAATTTTTACGATGAAACTTATCTGTTATGATGCAAGAATGCATTCTAACGGATTGGAAATAGGTGGCGCTGCTACCCTAACGCAAAACTAGTGCGATTGACTGAAACTATTGACTTTTCAGAACGGGACATTCTACTCACATTGAACCACAGTTGCTGACGTACAGATTCTACACGTGTAACGAAAATGGCGTTTCTTACCTGCAAGGAAAACAAAAAAATGGATTAGCATATTTATCGAATATCTCAGTCTACTAGTAAAAAAAACCTGTTCCAAAAAGAGAGTGAACTTGACAGTATCCAATTAGCATTACTTCTTATAGATTACTTGCACCAGCATAGTTATTGCAATCAATAGTGGACCGCCTGATGCAGATAATCTATGACTATGTTGTATGCTGACATGACTAATTGGGCTTGGACAAACCATGAAAAATTGGAATCTATACAATACCAATACTTTAGGAGATTGTTCTTGCTACCTATGAGGACACCAGCATACCTACTTCACTCAGAACTCGGTATATATCCATTTAAACATACTCTAATAAATGCTACTTTTAATTTTTGGAGTAAAATAGCAACAAATAAG
>JAQIXP010003932.1:0-12251 GCA_034700285.1 Proteroiulus fuscus
TATGGCTGGTGCAAGCTCTTTAAGCAGTCTGGGAGAAATATTATCTGGACCCATTGATTTATTTGGAGAAAGAGATTGCAAAAGTTTTTGAACTCCATTATGAGAAATTTCCACCTTGTCCATAAGGACATCTGAAAGAATAATAATCTGAGGTAACATAGTAAAAACACTTTGAAATTGAGAATTTGATATTTTAGCTATTTTGCAGTACTAGAAATGATATCACCATTATTATTTAGCAAACTAGATATTCTAATATTATTTAACAAACTAGATATTCCATTATTGATTTTATTTGAAGATTTGACATATTTCCAAAAACATTTAGAATCTTGTTTTAAAGCTTTAGCCAGAGCAAACTGCTTGGAATGGCCACATGTATAAACAAGAAGATTTTAAGTTTGTGTTGTAGGCTTTTAAATCTTATAACAAAGCTAGCTGACTTTTTAGTTCTAAGTCTATTTCTAATTATTTGCTGCTGATGAATAGTTCTTAATATTTCAGTAGTATACCAAATTAGTTAAGAAGAAAGATTGAATTTGATTGAATTCTAGATTTGAAGTGCTATGTATAGTTAATGATTTACTGAGTTATTTTATCTATGAAAAACTTTAGCTATAGTTTGCATATTCTTTACATTTTCAAACTTGATAACGTCTGTCCGTTGCTTTAATAGTGTTGTAGCTTCAGAAGTGTTGTAGCTTCAGAAGAGTTGTAGCTGCGAGAGCGGTGTAGCTGCAAGAGCATTGTAGCTGCTAGAGCATTGTAGCTGCGAGAGCATTGATGCTGATGGGTGTGGAAAAGTTCATCATTTCATTCTACATATGCTCAGATTAAAAAAGTCTATTCAAGGATTGTTGGTAATAAAAGATCTACTGAAAGAGTGATGGTGTTTGCAAAAGTTGTTGCAGTTAAACTCGAAGATACTGTGTGAGCAATGAAGACATTTACATTATTTTATGTTTTAAATCAATAATGAAAGCTTCAACTACTTACTTGCTAGGATTGTGAGGCAAATTGTGGAATCCTAAATGATTTTAGAAAATTGACTAAGATTTAAACACCCAATTCAGACATATCTATCGTAAAGACATATCGAAACTCCATCAAGAGATGGAGTAACTCGGTTCTTTCATCTGACGTCAGATTCAAGCCTATGTTTCAGGCCAAGTCAGTGGATTCATGACTCCCTCCTTCTGTCACCTTTTGCACTGTCTCCAATTGTTTGCTGATCCGATCGTCATCGTCCATATATGACAACTCTCAGTCCTTTGTCAACACCGCCTTGCCTACAGTCATATGAAGTCATAACCAGACATCCTTGTCGGTCGTATTCACCATTATTTGTTTCTCACACCCATTCGATGGGTCGAGTGGTACCAATCCTTTCGAAAGGCAAATGCCGTGTTTTGCCAGCAAATCATGTGTCGCCTTCCACCAGCACGGTCATACCTTCCTTTACATGTGGCTCAAAATGCTTGTTTACACCATCTGCATTCTCGCTGGAATTTGCTTTGGTTCTTCAATGTGCACCAGCAATCTTACCACCTGCATATCTTCCTCCCATAGTTTGTCGACTTTGATGTTTGCCACATTGTTTTCTGGCAGCTCCAGGACAAGTGGTCTCTCGTCTACAACCTCCCTAGCTTCATCATCGCAAATTTTCCGGTTGCAAAGCATAGGCTCAGCATCCACTGCTGACATCAGAAGATATGTGTCACTAAAATACACTGCTGGTTGCACCAAATCGACAATAAGTTCCACCTTTTGACCAAAGTTTATGCCCAGGACAATATTAGCCTATGGACAAGCATGATTGTCCATGACAAACAATCAATGCTTTAAGTACCTTAACACTTGTTGCACCTCCTAGTCCACAACTACAATTATAGGGATTTTTATCTGCTGAACATCCAACCCCCAATAGGACTTATTATCTAAAACATCACACAGCCCACCTCATAATTGACTCTTGCCAATGACCAACACAGATGCGCCTGAGTCAACAATTGCATCTTGCTAATGGATCTTCTGCAGCATGATATAAACCCAAGGAATCCTCTCCTCAAATGTAGCCCCTCATTTGTGTATCGCAGGTTTTGACATAATGTCAAACTCTACAACCTTCTTATCCTTGGGCTGGCCAGCTTTTGCCTGCTGGTTAGGCTCATTAACCTACGGCATCAGAATACTTTTAAACTGATGCTGTACATTGAGCATCGTAATGCTCCCATCACTTTTCTTCTTATTTGGTGGGACATATCCTCTCGGTTTTAATCAGTCCCAAGAAAAATGATTAGTTTCTTCACACCAACAACAAATGATACCACTCAGGCCACTCTTGCACTCTGCCAAAATATGACCTGGCTTTCCACACTGGTAACAATGCACTGGTAGGCGAGATTTACTTTGCCCACGGTTGCTGGTTTCCTTTGCAGATGGATCTCGACCACCACTACTTGCCTGTTTTGGTTTGACAGCCGCTGTTACCACTGCCAAGGGCTGGTCTCGTTCCTTTGGCCGGCCACGCTTGTAATTGGCAGCTTTTGCTGCCAACTTCTTCATCTGGAGAACAACCTTGATAGAACACCACCAACTGGAGCAATTCTTCCATAGTGTCATATTTGTGGCCCGTCATCTGAGTCTGTAACTCCATATGAAGGCCCTTTTTTACCTCATACAACAGATCTTACAGTTTGATCACTTGTCTGCCATGCTCCATCAAATGCACCTTCTCCGTAAAGTACTTACGGGTTAATTCATATGGTACTTAGATCCTTGCCAAGGATACCTGCAAAAGTACTCCAAAAACATCTCTTTAGTTTTCACCCATGTCCCCGTGACAATCTCAGCCACTCGAGTCATGTGCCAATCGACCGTAGAACTCACCAAAGTGTGATAAAACTATCATTTATCTCCTGGTCGGTCCAGTGCTTCATACAAGCTTTTGCTTCGTACACCGCCAGATGGTCATCTGGATCGCCCTTGCCGTTATGCGCCAAAAACAGCCGAGAACCCCTCTCCATGCCAGCCGCATCAGATCGATGGTCCTTCAATGCCTGAACATGTTCCTTAAGCAGACGTTTTTGCTCCTCCTGGTGTAGTTGACTAACTATTAGGAGTTGACTAACTTACGGCATCTGTTTGCCAAATGTCTTGAGCAGCTTGCTGATTGGTCAAAGCCACATCATGCCCAGAGACCAACTTTATCATAATGTTCTGTGCATAGGCACCAAATGTGTGGGTGCTGTGGGTGCTCAAGCACCCTCAATACTTGCAAGATATGCTTTGAGCACCCACAATATTTCACCCAAAGCATTTATTTTTTGTATTTCTTTGAACATTTTTCGATTTTGAGCACCCTCAATCCCCAACACAATTTGGCGCTAATGGTTCTGCACATCCACTATGGCAGCAATCTGGTCAAAATTGGACATTAACACCAAGCTGACCTTTGACAAAACCGCTTCTTGAATCTTACTTGCAGCCACAAGCTCAGACATCTCCCTACTGTGTACTCAGGCCAAGGTCACCACCTGTTAGACCAAATCTCGCAGTCCTGGTACAGTTGTGTTGCCCTCATCACTTTCACCCTTAGCACTATCACCCTTAGATATAATTTCCTCGACTGCAACTATAGTGCTCAAACCATCTACATCACTGTCGACATCTTAGCACGCATCCTTGTCCTCTGAAGACGAAGCTGACCATAGTTCGGGCGATTCAAAAATCTTCTATTGATCGGCTACTGTCTGGCTGCGATGTAGCTTCCAGAAATCTCCCAAGCAGCACTCATAGTTGGCCTAACATATGGGGTAACATTGGCTTGGTTGGCTTTTGGTTGTAGTCTAAAAACTACAGAGGCACACAGTACTTTTTATGAAGGTTGGCCAATGGGTTAAATAAGTACATTGGCTTATTTCACTTATTTCTTCTAATGGCCAATTAGCTTAAATCACACATATGGCTAATGTCATTTTAAAATTGGTTGGCCAACAGCTGAAATATTACACCAGGCCTACCTTTACTCAATGTTAGTTTGCCACTTAACCCAAGTAAAAAGTTTCACATGCATATGATGTTATAGCACATACAAATATTCTAGAAAGTTATTCTAAAAATGCTAAATTTTTAAGTAGGCTTATTTGAAAATTTAAAATTTTGGACAATTAAACAAGTAAGAATTATGCAAGAGAATGCAAGAAACATACCAGGGTTAATTAAGATGTACTCGTTTAACATGGAGGCCTACAAAAGTTTGAAAAATCTGGTAAGTGGCACATAACTGTTTGGACTAGGTCAGCTAGGTTAAGTAGCAGTAAGTCTGGGGAGGCAGTGGGGGGTCTGCAACAAAGTCCCTGGTCCAGCAATACCAACAACCCATCTATGGCTAATAAATAATAGATAATGCCAAGGATGCAGTAAAGGATCTAATGCTGATATCCGACAATCCCAAGATGGTAATAGCAATGCTTCAAAAGAAGTTTGGATGGCCGGACCACGTGATCAAGGATCCAAGCAAAACGCGAGCATTGAAGCCGCTCAAGGATGGAGATACATAGCAAGTATATACAACAGCAGACGTGATTCGACATTTTGTAGCAATCGTCAAAAGTCTGAAGAAACCAGCCTATCTGATGAATGTTATAGTGCTAGACAAATTCGTCGACAAGCTTACGGAAAGCTACTGACACCGATGAGCCATATTTATAGATAGAAAAGACAGGGATGAGGTCACGCAGAAGGATTTCTTTGGCTGGATTAGCAAAGAAGCGGATTTGCTTGAGAGCATCAGTCGACCTTCCAAGAAGACGTCCGAAAGTACCAAGGAATAAAATAAGGACAGGAAGAGGAAGACGGTACTCGCCACATTAGAGGAAAAAGCGAATCAGACCGAACCCAATTATTTTTCGTGCATGTTGTGCAAGTTAGATTGACACTCGCTAGCCAAATGCCAAAAATTCCAGAAGATGGACATCGACAAACGTTGGGAGTTTGTCAAGAAGAACAAAGTGTGTTTCTGCTGTCTAAAGTCCAAGCATCAGATTGCAGCATGTTGGTCGAAACGAAAGTGCAACAAGGATGGCTGCAACAAGAAGCATCATGCGAGTCTGCACAGCAAAGCCAAGGTTGTCGAAAATGTCGAGGTTCAGACAGTCGGACATACCAGATAAACAAGGATGGAATCAAAAGTATTGACCAAGGTGATTGCAGTGATTCTTGCCAGACCAGCAGGGAAAGTCGAGAAGTATGCACTACTGGACAATGGATCGGAGATTACGCTCATGGAAGCTTCGATAGCCAGAAAGCTCGGTCTGCAGGGAAACCCAGAGAAGCTCTACATGCGAATGGCCAATGGAGTAAGTACTAAAGATTCCAGCCGAGTCAGACTGACGATTCAAGGTGCAAGGTGCAATGGAAAAAGTTTACAAGATGGAAGATGTCAGGACTGTCAAGGATCTGCCATTAAGGAGAACAACCGTGGACATCGAAAAAATGGCTGCTATGTGGGAATATCTACAAAAAGTGGAGATCGACTCATTAAAGGATGCCAAGCCAACTATTCTCATTGGACAAGATCACGGAAATCTTATTGTGGCTGAGAAGTCCATCCAAGGACCGCCAAAGATGCCGATTCTTTCGAAGACCACTCTAAAATGGGTCATTCACGGAAATGTCACCAACGGATGAGAATGCAGAAGAATTTAACATTATCACTGGATGAAGGATGCCAGGGACGAAGAGCTTCATCTACTGGTGAAGGACTCTTTCAAGACAGAATCATTTGGCATTAAAGTGCTAATAAAAAAGCCTCGTTCTAAAGAAGACAAGAGAGCAGAAGAAATCATGAAGGCCACAATGAAGCGTGTTGGAGAACGCTTCGAGATCGGACTTCTATAGCGAGACGACAATCCAGAATTCCCAGAAAGCAAGTTGATGGCTCTGAAATGGCTGGCTGGAGTAGAGCGCAAGATGGACAACAATCCGGTGTATGCAGAACACTACTGTGTTAACATCAAGAGCTATGTCAGCAAAGGCTCTTTAAGGAAATTAAGCCCAGAAGAGACGGCAAAGGAAAGCCCAAAGACGTGGTATCTAAGGCATTTTGCCATTTCAAGCACAAACCAGCCAGGAAAATTCTGGATGATTTTTGATGCTGCTGGCAAAAGCCGAGGAGTGAGTTTCAACGATGCGATGCTTGCTAGACCAGACCTGGTAAATTTGCTGACATGTGTGCTGTTCAAGTTCAGAGAACACAAGGTCGGATTTTGCAGTGACATTAGGAAAATGTTTCACCAAGTGCAGATTAGAGAAGAGGATTTACCTGAGCAGAAATTCCTTTGGCAAGTATTGGACAGGAATCGCTCGCCAGATGTCTACAAAATGACTGATGACCTTCGGTTCCGTGTATTCTCTGAGTTGTGCTCAGAAAATCAAGAACGTCAATGCCAGATTTCCCAGAGGCAGCCAAGACAATTATAGAGTGTAATTATGTGGACAACTGCTTAAATGGTGATGCCACAGAGGAGTTGGCAATTAAGTTGGTGCAGGATGTCACCGAAGTGCATCGTCATGGCGGTTTTCTGATCTGCAATTGGATCAGCAGTTCACGAATGGTCATGGAGAGCATTCCCCTAGAACCTTGAGCCAAAGAAGCAAAGGACTTGAGTCACTTGAGCCAACTACCTTTAGAAAGAGTCCTAGGACTACACTGGAATAGAAACCAAGACGTGTTTTAGTTCGAGCTCAAGTTCAACAAAGTCAAGAAATATGTTTTGGATGGAAGTTGCCGACCTACGAAACGAGAGCTACTGAGCGTCTTAAAGTCTGTTTTCTACCCACTAGGTTTCCTGTTGAATTTCACAGTATAGGCCAAGATCTTGCTGCAGGACATCTGGAAAACGGAAATAGGTTGAAACTACGAGATTTCAGCAAATTCATTCAAGGAGTGGACACACTAGCTAACGAATCTTCAAAAGGTCAAAGAAGTGTAGATTCAAAGGTACTACAGCCAGACCATGGATTCCTGGGATGATGTACAGCTTTACCTGTTCTGCAATGCCAATGCGAAGGTGTTTGCAGCAGTTGCTTACTTCAGATACAGGGAAGGAGACAACGTCACCAGTGCACTAGTCATGGCTCGAACTCACGTCGCTTCATTAAAGACGATGTCCATACCAAGATTTAAACTTCAAGTGGCAGTAATGGCTAGTCGCTTAGCTTAAACCAGCAAGATGGAACATGAAGCCATCGTAAACAAGTGCTACTTTTGGACGGATTCTATGACAGTTCTGTGCTGGCTATGGTCGGATGTCCGCAGATACAAGATGTTTGTTGCTCATCGCATCGGAGAAATTGAAGAGCTTATGGATCAGCGAGACTGGCATTGGATTCCGTCAAAGGAGAATGTTGCCAATGATGCCACCAGAAATACTACAGCAACAGATTTCTCAGCCAAAAACCGATGGTGGACAGGACCAGAGTTTTTGTGCCAGGCTGAAAATCGATGGTCCAAGAGACAATGAAGGAAGTTGCCAGTGCTGACAGCAAGGATTTGGAGCTAAAGTTTGAATTTGTCAATGCAATAGCCTGCCTGGATATTTGCCTTCTAGAGGTGACCCGATTTTCATCATGGATGAGACTGCTGCAAGCTACTGCTTGGATGTTACACTTCATACGAGTCTGCCATACCAAGAACATAAGACAAAGTCAAGAGTTAGTTCCTGAGGAGTATGCCGCAGCAGAGAAGTTATGGTGCAAGAAAGTACAATTGGACAGTTACTCAGAAGAACTCCGGGGTCTTCAAAATGGGAAGAGGCTGCCCAAGACAAGTAATCTGTACCAGTTATCACCTAGATTGGACAGTGATGGAGTGTTGAGAGTGCAAGGACGTCTAAACCAAATTACGACAGTCGAGCCAGGTGTCAAGAATTCGGTGATTCTTGATCCGAAGCATGCAGCTACAATGTTTTGTGCAGTATTACCACAAAAGAGGTGGACATTGTGGCCAAGAATACGTGGTAAATGAGTTGCATCAACGTTTCTGGATACCTGCCCTGAGGACTGCTGTGCGTAGAGCTTGGAATTCTTGTCAGCTGTGCAAGAACGCAAGAGCTGTACCACGAGTACCAGAAATAAGACAACTGCCGACAGCAAGTGCCGCTGTTCGTGAGAGGCCAACTAAGTCACACCGGAATGGACTATTTTAAGCCTATGGATGTCACTGTTGGACGAAGATGGGAAAAGCGTTATGGCATGATGTTTAGGTGCCTGACAACCCGTGCCATTCACTTGGAACTAGCTGCCAGATTATCAACAGATTCCTGCATCATGGCAATCCAAAGAATGATAGGACAACGTTGCCAACCAGCGGCAATTTATTCGGACAATGGAACAAATTTCCATGGTGCAAATGTCGAGCTAAAGCGAGCTTCAGCCGAGATCGACCAAGACAAGATGTTGCAGGAACTTGCCCCAAAACACATCAGATGGTTCTTCAGCCCGCCCTTCTGCCCTCATATGGGAGGAAGTTGGGAATGAATGATTCGTTCGGTGAAGAAAGCCCTAAGTGGGACACTAAAGGAAAGAGCTTCATGAGAGGAATTACTACAAACACTGTTTGTGGAAGCGGAGAGCATCATCAATGGACATCCACTGACACATGTGCCACTGGATTTTGCGGATCAAGAGGCACTGATGCTAAATCACTTCTTGATTGGATCCAGCAGTGTGATGTCATCGCCAGGAGTCTTTCTGATGGATGGATGCCTTCGAAAACAGTGGAGGATTTCCCAAGCTTTCACTGAGCAGTTTTGGCAGCGATGGGTCAATGAATATCTGTAGATGCTGACCAGACGGTCGAAGTGGTTCCAACGAGTGACTCCAGTGAAGGTGGGAGATGTCGTGATCGTCGTGGATGAGTCTCTACCTTGAAACGTTTGGCCAAAAGGGAGGATCATCCAAGTTTACCCCGGAAAAAAAAGATGGCCAAGTATGCACCGCGGACGTCCAAACCAGATGGACAGTTTATCGCCACCCCGTGTCAAGGATTTTTGCACTCGACATAGCAGTTTAAAGACTTTAGTTGTAAACGTGAGGAATTATGTTGACGAGCATTTTAGCATTTGTTTTATCGTAGTTTTGGTTTTTAGCGAGAGTCATAGGTTGAACCTGAATGGGTTTACGTGCACGCTAGTTTAGAAATGCATGATTGGGTATAGGCGTGTGCATGTTTGAATTTAAAAAATGATGGAATGTTTTTAGTCAGTTTCGGTTCGGTTTTGGATCTGAGTTGGTGGCAACTTATTTTGCGGGTTTATTGTACCAGTTGTGTAAAAAAGTTTATAAGTTTGACCAATAATAGTGTTGTTAGCTATTGTTTTTCTGCATGTGTTATCGGATACGCTCGTGTTTCAATTTGATTTATTGACGAATACCAACAGAAATAAAACGGATTCCTATAAGCAAGATCTACAATTTTGGAACATTCAAAATAATTTTGAATTTGGATTTAAAGAGTTTAACGATCCGGTTTTAATTAGTTTCGAGTTTACAGTCCTCTATACCAGCTCATCAGCAGTTATAGGTACACTACTGCAGAAACATTTTTTAAATGTTTACCAATATACCAATTAACCAATATACCAATATACCAATATAATAATATACCAATATACCATGTTGTCGGAGTATTAGTTAAATTTAGTAAAAGGTTTTAATTGGTTTGACAAATTTGATTTGTTCTTAGTGAAAATATTTGATTTGGAATTTGTTTTATGCATGTTTGCATGTGCCTGTTTAATGCATGCTGCTTGTGCATTTTTGGCATGTAAAAATGAATTTGAAAAACAAAAGAGAATTTTAAGTTCAGTTCTGGTAAAATTATAGTAAAGGAAAGTTTGAATTGGATTTGGCTCCTGAGTTTGGATTTTTACTTAAACATCAGTAATTAGTTTGACTGCTAATAATTAAAAGTAAAATAGTGCTTCAGTTTTGGATCCTTCAATGAACAGTCTTTAAAAATATTTAAGTTGTGTGGTAACATACCAATATAACAATATACCAATATACCAATAAACCAATAACCCAATTAACAAATATACCAGTAAACCAAAACACACTATACCAATTACCAATACTATTGGTATACTGGTAATTTCATACTGGAATTTTCACTAGGGTATACTTCATGAACTCAATGCTATTCTAAAATAAGTTGTTAATTTACTAAATGTTTTAAAGTAAATTTGAATACTTTTAATGATGAACAATAGAAAAGTAATTTGCAACAAATACAACTTGACTTATTTCTAATTTTGTAACGTTTATGGAAATATTTTTCTCTATTTAAAGTAGATTTTTTATATATTAGCATTGCTTTATGTACCATATAAGCATATCTTGATTTGTGATATTATTTGATCTGTTTAAGAATGCATGACATTAACTTTTTTATCAGTTACCTTACTATTTCAAATTTGAACAGATTTAACTGCATCAAAATAATTATCAAACAACTTTCATTTAAGGCAATGTATAAATGCAAACGTTTCTTACTTGAGATTGTCAGCCATGCTTTCTGTGATTCTCTATATCCATATGCATTATTCGCAGGTGTAGTGCATTGCCAAACTCCTTTATCCCTTAAGCGAATGTCCTTTATTTGTAGTGAACAATCAGGGTGCTTGATTTTACGTAGTAACTTATATCGAGTCTGATTACAGCGTGAAACTGTAGTATCACAAATATAAACTGGTATTCCATTATGCAACCAAATGCATTCTTCTATCCAAATATTGAGCTTGCATTTGAAAACAATATCACTTCCTATTTCTACTGTCTCATTCTCTGGAGGATCAGGAAATATGGCATTAGCCTGATGGCAAGCTATAAAGTTGAATATAACTCAAAATTAGTGCTTCAATTTTCTACTTTAACTCACATAAAATTTGAAATATACATATTTATTATACAAAAGATTTTAACTTTACCTTCAATGAGAATAAGTACTCCAAAAAAAGTAAGTTTTTTCATATCCATGGTATAACTTTACCATGTAGGCCTACTTGTATAATAAATACTGGAAATTTGGTTTGGTTTGTCAAGAAGGCTTCAATTTTTGTATGCAACAACCTTATTCAACGTACAAGGAATTCTCATTGAAAAAAGTGTTGAATTTACAAGGACAGTAAATTAATGATAGTAATCAAGTAGGTGTTGAATAAATTTAATTTAACTTTATATCTTATTGCATTTTAAGGGTTTGTTTTAATTTATACTAAATAGTTCATTTCCATTTAAAGGTTAACTCAGAATTCAACAAACAAATTATTATTTTGTTTTATAAAATAAAAAGCTGAGGCATTTGTAACCAATATTTATCTTTGTAGTTAATGTGATCAAGTGTTTAACAATTGGTTACATTTAGTATTTATGGGACCACAATTTTGGTTAATTAATTAAATTAATGAGCTGGTAATTGGCCATTGACATCTTTATAAAAATTCTGCAGAATGTTCCAACAAATCGAACACTGATTTCAGCATTAGAATTGATGACCTCGTACTGTATGAAATAAACACATAATTCATCACTGATTATATTATTCACAAATAATTCACTGTTTCTTGAACACAATTCATCAATGATGTTAATTAACGTACATGATTTGAAGTGCAAGTCAAATTGATTTATGTTGAAAGCTTGAAATGCTTTCCTTGAATTGGCTCACCTGTGCAGAAATGTTACAATTTTACTATCTAAAAATATTTGTGTTTTAGAAAATCAGGTTTAGTGAAAAGTATTCTGGGTTCTACATTTTAAGAGAAATTATACACTTGCTTAAGGAGTTGTTAACATCATGGTAAATTGAAACAAAATTTATTCATTTTGGACAATTGCTATCTGGTAACATAATTTATTAATTTATTGTGAATCAATGAAAAGTAGTACAAGTTATAATTTTCTGGTTACATAATCCTTTTCAATGAATTTTACTTTTTTCCAATTTCACCACATAAATGCCAATACTGGAAAACTATTATATCTTTTTTTTTAAATTTTATTCCAATTAGAAATGGCTGCTATTTCTAAATCAGATAGACTCGACGCATAATCAAGAGATGGATTGGCTAGACACTGACAGTAATTTTTGCAATCAACTGTATTTTTGCAAAATCTTATATATAAAAGTGAGTTACTAATTATTTTTCCACAGCAAAGGCTTTTGAACGGCTGGGTCGATCGCCCTG
>JAQIXP010003933.1:0-12249 GCA_034700285.1 Proteroiulus fuscus
CCCCCCCCCCCCCCCCCCCATGTCACACTTTTTTTTCTTTTTTGTTTTGTTTTTGCATATCCCCATTTTGGGCTATGAGCCCAAAATTATAAGTACCTGCAAAGTTATCATGATGTTTTTTTTTGTTTTCTGTAATGTATGACTATAGACCTGAGAGACAAATTACACCACACACACACATACTCTATGAGAAAATATACAAATGGCAGTAAAATGGGTTTTTTTGTATTAATTGAAACATAAATGAAACAAGCGTTACAGTAACAAAATGACAAGACCCTCTCCACCCCATGTAATATTTGTCACGGTGCCAACGTACACCCCTCCCCCAGAAGGCGTTACGTACTAAAAGTATAGCCCCTATGATCCATATGGATATTACAGTACCAACATCGATACTGCATCATGTAGTATCAGTATATCGATATAGTCTAGTATAAGCTAAACCACAGAAAATGCAAATATTGAAATATTCCATATAATTGAATTTATTGTTGAGTAAATTTTGAGTTGATTTGCAAGTACTAAAAATGTCATAATAAAACAAATAGCAAGCATTCTTGCTTTCTAAATTAACTACTGAAAATAATTCTTTAATTCCATATAATTAAAATAAGTCAATACTAGTTAATAAGCTATACCCTCTATGTTAATATTTTTTAACAATATAATTACAGTACTTATAAATGTATACAGAACTAATGGCAGAATTTTCAGAAGGTTTTTTCCGTTTTCTAGTTATTTCATTAAATTTTTCAAGCCAACTGTAAAAAAAATCAGCTGCATTTTTCTTTAACCCAATCCTTGTAAAAAAAGTTCTTATAATTGAAAAATAAGCCCCCCCAGTTTATTTGACATTTAAATGTTTTTTTTTAACTTATTTAAAGAAATGCTGTGCATTCTAGTTTTTACGAGCTGCAGCTAAATAACAGAAACTGTCTTTAAATATATTGGCAAAATGAGAAAAAAAAATGAACTGTGTCGCCATGAGTCTTCTTAGAGTTATTTAGAAACTAACATCTCATTTATCACAGTATTATGGGATATAAAACCACAGTGTCAACCAGCACTTCATTTTTAACTTCTCCAAACTTCATCTTTTAATAAATGTCCTGATGTCACGAAGAAAAAAATTCCGTTAATAAAATTCATTTGTATGTGCGTATCCACAGCTCAAGATACAAAAAAAATATTATAGAAAATATTATAGAAGTCACTAAATTGCAGCTTGCATATATACATTTAATCCCCCAAAAAGCAAGTCTGAAAATGTTCATTGCATGCAGTGTCATCTCCATGTCAATGGTAAATACAGAGTTTTAAATTAATAAATGTTGTCTATATGTGTATTCAATCAACATATCTATTTATCCATCGTTCTGTATATAGTTATTTATATCCACTCCAATTTGTTATTCAAAAAAAATCTCATTAATGAAATTTTTTGTGTAGGCCTACACTTAAACCTGAATCTGCATGTTTACAACTTTAGAAAGTCAGTCACGGTCATGGAGGCCATTCACCGTGCTTTTCATTATTGATTAATTGGTTTTATTGGTGAGACTCGATTTCTGGATAGGGTATATGGTCAACGACTGATTTACAGTAGCTATATGCTATGTGCAATTAATTGCTTATAGCCTACCAGTTTATACCATTCACATATTTATTCCCCAACAAAAATTACCTCCTTCATTCTGGGAATAAGTTCTCAATATTCTGGTTATAGCTTAGTTACACTAGTGCTGGCGAGCAAATTAGGAACTCTTTTTAATTGTTGGTTCATTTTCGTTAAAGAGATTGTCCAGCTTTGTGCAAAGTGATATTTAAATGAAAGAAGAGAAAGTGTAAATTTATGAGAAATTCAATTGTTATGTGATGCAAGCTGGCCATTTTTATCGTTATATAGAAGCGCCACCAAGTGTACACCATACAAAAATCTCAGAAAATTCCTGCCATATTAAAAATCAAAATTGTGCAGATTGGAATTCTTTTTAAATCTTTTTTTTTATTTTAGAATATGTGTAGCATACTATAGGAGGAAAGTGAAGCCGAAATTGAAATTGAAATAAAAATGTTGCTAAACTTTCTCATCTGAGATTCTTATAGATTCCCTAAATTGTGTAATCTGAGATCAAACAATATGACGCTGCCCATCTTTTACATAAAAATTGTGAAGTTACACTATAATTACATGTATTTTATTTCTACATTTTGTTCCAATGCCTATAGCCTAATAAAACCCATTGAGTCACTTGCCCTCAAGTAAAACTTCCCTATAGACTAGCACTCAATTTCAAATTTTTGAGATGCAACACTACCAAAAACAATGAGTCAATGACAACAAGAAATGGGGAAGAATAGTTTTGTGGTCCTCCATATACCATTTATGTTAAATTTAAACTTCTCTGCATGTAGGCTTAAATAAAGTATATTGGAATAGTGGTCAGCTTGAACTTTCTGTATATACTGCAAACTATATATAATTCCATGCTTATAATCAATGTCAAGGTGTTGAAAACAAATTCTTCACTAGCTCTTTTGTTGAACATAATAGAATCAACATTTGTCAGAATAGGAAAGCACTATTGCACTATGGCAAGCCTATATAGTTTGTTTTTCAGCGAAAAATGTTAATGACCCTACCAAGATGACAAGTTATGAATACATGTAGTAGGCCTAATAAGTGTGTGTGCGCAAATTATTTTAATAGTCGCTGAATTAATACAAATTGATGGGCCAAAATACCAATCTGATCAAATATATATAAATAGTAATTTAGCCTAAGTTTAAAACATAATATAACCAGTATTTGTTATTGGAACCTGAAGAAATTATATTTAAAAATTATACTGGTTATATCAAATTTGTCCATTATAAAAATCATAATTTTTTTTGATAGAGGCACCTCATTCGCTGCCAAACTCCGATTTCCAATAATTTAATTAAAGGTAAAACGAGATAGATTTCGGTCATGCACATGATGCCGTACCGGTATATAATGTGCATTCAAATCAGTTTTGATTAGCCATAGTGAATTTGTATGAACTATATAGCATTTTATTACTCATTTATTTGAAATGGAGGAGCAGGGCTGAAGCGGCATGTGTTATGTTGTGTGTCATCAAAGCAAGTGGATTATGAGGTTAATCTCTAATGTCAAGCCGTCACCTATAAACACTCGGGTTGACTTTCTGCCTGACTTGTAATTAAAAGTTATGTTAAAGCCTGTTTCAGGTTGACATGTTGGGACCAACTAGTTGGCCAAAATCAATTACTATGGTACAGGAATCTGCGAAAACCTCGACGTATATGCATCGGAGTTGCACTTTTCGATATACATAGTAACATAGGCCTATACAGCCAATTGCCATAGACGCCAACAATTACATCATATTTTCTAATTAAAGCTTTCGCATGACTGCAGCCATCAAGCTTTAATCTTGAGTACTTAGGCTGTCGTTAAATTGGCAAATTGCAAACATGAACATAAAATGCAGAAAACGAATTACACAGAATAAACATAAATGTTGATTCACCACCACATTGAAGCCTATAGCTATAGCATTAGATCGTGAATTCTCAAAGTTCTCAAAAACGCATTTGTTGCACATCATGTCTGATGATCTGATCTACACAAATGCTAAAAATGTGTTTAGGATGTAAATCGCAATAAATGTTTGGAAAAATATTTCGTATTTTCCACATTCTGAGCTATCTGGACACATTCCACCATAATTGAAAATTTGTTCAGGGAAATACAGGATGGGCTGAGATAATGACATTATACAATGCAATTGTATATTTATCGATGCATTAACAACACCCATGTAGGTGCAATTAGGAAATTCATACGAGAATATTAATGGAAATGGAATTGCCATGACACACGCATTATGTTATATATTTAGGCCTGTTACAGCTGTTGCCATGCTTGCGTGGTAGAATGTCGGTTTTGGTACATTTTATATCATTATCATTTGGCTTAAAAATACCAATTTGGGTAATTTAAAATTGTGTGCATGTCGTGTTGACACATAACTGTGTAACTGACATTACTCTTGCATAACTAATTTTATAGGATAAATACATGAAATACATGACATTAAGGAACAAATATTTCAAACTCCTCTTTCCAAAAAAAACAACTAAAAATATTATGATTTAGCATAGCTTATGTCAGTGAACAGGGATCATTCATGAATCACTGAAGGCCCTAGGGTAGGCTAAATTAAGGCCTTTCTTATTAACTTTTAATACAAGGGGGTAACAGCTATGTAAGTCAAAACCCTGCCTGAATTTAAAAAAACGCAATTTTCATTATTGAATTTTTACAAAATTTTAAAGTGAGTAAGCAAACAATGTATAGGCCTAATAATAATATAATATAATAATCAAAATATGGTAATACCGATATTATATTTTAAGTTTATTCATGTTAACTGTCAGTGTGATTTGTTAATTATTACGAAATTGCCTTAAAAATTACAGGGAAAAAAACTCAAGTAAGAACTAATGGGAAAAGGTGGTAACAAACGTTATCTACAAAAATCTTTAAAAAAGGTGGCAGAGCGGATGAAAATACTTCTAAAGTCGTTTGGCCATGACATTGCCCCTGAAGTACAACAATATTTGATAGTACTGTACTACTAAAATGTCTTGCTTGCTATCAGGAGTAAATGACTGACTAGACAATCCCTCACAAAATCTCATTTAATTTTAAGTGCATTCAAAATGTATCCTACAAAGTGCTACGTTATCAAAATGTTTTTATGAGTGCAATTTCACGAAAAGTGTGACCAAGCACCATGCCTTCTCTCACATGTCTATCATTATTTGAGCATTTTTGGATAATTTGACGTATCCTGGTCCTAACGATAATGCAATCACATGAATTAGTATAGGGTAAGTGTGGGGACATGGAGGGTGCAGAGGAAGTTACCACCCCAGCACTCCTATAAAAATATGAAAATCGTTATCCTGATGCAACACATGTCCACAGCAAGGCTGATACGATGGGGGAGAGGGGGGAAATGGGGCAATTGCCCCCATCCCTTAGCCGGCAAAAACTGCTGCCCATCATGTTGTAGCCAGAGAAAATTGCCCTCTCCTTCCCTGTAATATGCGATTGCCCCCCCCCCCCCTTCCCCTAGTAAAATTCTGTAACCGCTTCTGCTCCACAGTAAACTGCAGAATTTTTTAATTTTTTCTAATGGAAAAACGCAGTAAATTCTTCGTATATTATGCGTTGAACAGATAAAACTTCCTAGAACACTGCAGAATTACTATGAAAAAATGTAGTATTAACAAATGAAGAAAGAACGATGAGAAATACAAAAAGCCTGCTGTTTTGCCAGTTTTTTTAGCTTGCTATACATGCAAGTCATCCATCTGCACTTTTAACACCAGAAATAAACTTCAAAAATTCTGCAGTTTAATTTGAAACTATTTAGATGGGTACTTGAACAGACAGTTTTTTTACCCCTTCCTTCCCTCCTCCCTTCCATTCAGAAAGAACTTTTTAACAATACTACATCCTGCTTCCACTTCCTTCCCTTCCCCCCCCCCCCCAATGGCCTTCAATTTCTCTTGTTTGTGTGAATTACCATCTACCATGTGCTTCCCTGAATGTAAGCCTACAATATGATAAAGTAAAAGGTGAGCCTGGTGTATGCATCCACTGCTTGACACATAAATGCTGCTTGTTTGCCTTTAATAACTTTTTAAGGGTGAAATACGAGTATAATGTTAACCGAATAAATGTTGTTTTGTTGCTTGTCTTTGGATGCACAAGCCAGTGATTTTTCATCATTTATAATAATTTGATCAAAAATAGCAGTTCGCAAGACCGATTCTAAGCAGTTTTTTAAAGTGCAGTTACAAATAGTTACTTCTCAAGACTTGCCACGCAGAATCAACTCAAGTGATGTAAATCAATAAAAACACAAATTGACATCATTCCTATCGTGTATCCTCATACGCGACTGACAAAGTCAATTTTTCAATCTGAGTGCTATAGTTTTCTCGTGTTACAATAATTTTAAGCAACGTAACAATGATATTTTATATACACGAGTCATATATAATGAACAATTTTGATTATGCATATGAATACATTCCCAAAAATCAAAAAGAAATACGGTCATATACTCATATACCCTATACAGTCAGCCTTAACCCTATACAAGTAGAGAAAAATAAAATCCCTAATAATTTTTTTTTTATTTAAATAAACGATTTTTTAAATAATATAATTTAAATCAGCAAATTAAAATCAATCCATCCTGCAATACACACTTGCAAATATATATATTTGGCCGAAGTGTCTCTACAAGGCAAGGTTGGGGTGCTACAAAATTTAGGTAGAGTTTGAAATTTGTATTACAAAATGTTTCTTTTCCTCTGACTTGCTTGTAAACAAGATAAATAGCTCTTTTTTCATCAAAAAGCTTGGGTTTACAAGCGTATTCCGTTTCAAATAAAATCTATAACGTTGAAACTGCAAAATTTAAAAGACTATACCTTAGGGGCTTAGTCTAAAATTGGTACGAAATCAATATAGGCCTACATATACATAGCTCAAGCGAGATACGCTTAATTTGGATGAGCTAAGTCTGCTCCATTTCTCTAAGTTAATTTCTAATCTATATGCATGAATCCTGTTGAAAGTTAACGTAAAAGTAACTGAGCACTAAAGTATAGTCAAATTTGCAATAATCGCCCAAAATTATATCTAAAAATTTCATTTTCAAAAGACCATAACTGGCAATGAATATCATTTTATATTTGTAAGAACAATTTGTCATGCTTAACTATTCTACATTTATCTAAATAAGGGTGGATTTTCAAAATTAATTTGAAAAGTCATGAAAAATCGCTTTCATATTCTAGAACATATCTTTCACATTTTTACAGGCAATCCTAGCCCATTATTTTAATTTTTGAAAAGTGTTCCCTTGAGTTATTTATGTTTTCCAATCTTCAGACATGTACTGTCAGATGCTCAAGTATAGAGGAAATTCCCCCATTCTAAAAGGTATTTCCATTTCTATAGTCAGTTATTGATTATTCACTGCATGACTGTGATAAATAACTGACAACTGAATGAATTCTGAGATTACTTTCAGTTGGGTGTTATACCAATAATGCTTTAATCACAACAATCAGATTTGAAAAACAAGAAATGAGTTTTCAGCAATCTGCCATCTTTTTTCCACACATATTCAGGGTTACACATGGCAATAGATAAATTTGTCCAAATTGAATATTGGAATATTGGGAAATAAATTATAGGGTATTTTAATAAGCAAATGCATTTCCATAAGAAAATAATTATAACATTAATATAAGGTTTGATTTCATTTTGAAATTTCTAAAGAGGTTAATTCTCGATCTTTTGTATGTGATGCAAGAAAAACTTCCTAAATTCAAAAAATTACAGTCCCTATTGCAGAATGACGTCATTTCTTGGCCTTTCCATTCGCTATTCCATTTTGTTATGTGTAAAAAAAGTCTTAAGTATGGTCAACCATCATGATAAATGGTGACAAGCTTTTTTTCGCAATGCAATTTCTGCATTTGGAAGTAAAGATAAATGGAAAATGCATGCACAAAAAATATATTTAGGTTTTGTGCAACAAAATCCATTGAAAAATGGTGCAAGGTTTGACTCAGGTCAATATTGCCTCAGCATTTATATGGACTTTCCGTTTGCCATAATTCACAAAATGAAACAAAAAGAAATGCATGAAAATATATTTCACTCAAATTTGTTCAAGCTTCCCCAAGATACTCGTTTGAAAAGTAATCAGGAAAGCATATTAATCAAATACAGGAAGAGATATCTGAAATCTTAAGATCTAGCATGATTTGTCGCCACGAAGGACAAATTTTACTTGTGGCCTAATAAATATTTTTTGCATGTGGCAGACGTTAAAAAATGACACAATGTAAAGCAAGTATATAGAAAAAGTTTGAAAGCAGCATCCACAGGACATCAGTAAAGTTATGCAAGACAAGCTATAAATATGATAAAAAAAATACATTCCAAAAAGTATAATAATCTAGTCTAGTTATTTAATAAAAAAAATAAAAAAATACATTCAAAGTTGCCATTGAGCTGCAAAGTGATGACATAAGGCTGCATTTATGTAAGCAGCTGATAGCTTGAAAGCTGCTGCTCAAAGCTGATAGCGTTGTTTTTACCGTAAAAATTCAATGGCAAAAACAACGCTATCAGCTTTGAGCTGCAGCTTTCCCGCTCTCAGCTGCTTACATAAACACAGCCTAAGCTTAACTGAGCCTTTCCATCATGCTCTAGCAGTGGGGAGTTTCAGTTGAGGGTTAGCTTTAAGTCGCAGGTTAAACTGAGAATTAGCTGAAAATGGAGCTAGTTTCAGCTAATTCTCAGTTTAGCCTGCGACTTACAGCTAACCCTCAACTGAAACTCCCCACTGTAAGGGTCAATTACACCAACAAAAGTTAAGTCTTAACCCTGGGTTATTATGATCATGTGACTGATTTGGATCAATGAAAATTCAGGTAAGTAAAGAAAACCTAAGATTAACAGTAGGTTAATTTTAACTCTTGTTGGTGCAACTGGCCCTAACTGTTAGGAATTGTAGTTCTGTTTGTCAAAGTCCAATGCATTATGGACTTGAAACATTGCTTGAAGGGAAAACGCTGCCTAACGACGTCATTTCAATGAGAAATTTCGCACGTGAAGGTTTAACTTTTAACTATCTAGACAACATCGTTATTAAATTTTTGGGGAATGCACGACTTCACGTGCATTCTTTTTGGGATGATCTTACCCTTTGTTAAAAAAAACCTAGAATTTTTCTACATGCAATATAGAAATCTGCATGGTATTCTGGTACAGGGTTGAGTGCACGAAATTCATACAGTATACATACTGTATACTGACGTCGTGAGTACTGTATTCATACAGTACTCCCATTATAGCTTTGAGAAAATATTTTGCATGCGTTAACCTTTCCCACATAGGCTACAGTAAATAGATAGCAATGCAGAGAGCATTTTTTGGGAAAACTACATTTTGCAATGTTAGAATACAGGTGCCTTTTAAAAGAAAAATGCAATTTCCAAAAGCTTTTCCTGTTGTGAAATGCATTTCAAGATCAATTAAATATGCATTAGTGCATCCAGTACCATCATCATGCACTGATATGTCAAATAAGTATTTAGAAATGCATTTCCTGAATTTAAAATGCATGAGTTTTGAAGAAGAAAAAAAGTATGCACTTCACAATACAAGATCGGCTGCGTGTATCCAAAGTAGACATTAAAAGCACTACAAAACCAAATACTTCAAAATAAGACCCTGCTAATGGTTACCTATCAGCCATACAAAAAGCCTATCAGCTTACAAAAAAGTACACCTTAGAAAGAAATTCATACAAAATTTAAATGCAAAGCCTACAACTTCCAAAAACAGTTTCAAGAGTCATCCACCGCAATCTATCGGAATTCACAAATTCTCCATGATTTTTAAAACTATTATAAATATTAAATTGCCGAGCTTTTGCATTGAAGATGTAGGCCTATATAGCCAGCTAGTTCTAAGTCAGTTATTGTTGCGTTATTATGTCAGTCACACTATTATGAACGATATATCGTCCAGACATTGTGTGAAAAGCTCGAAAGTAATGCAACCAAAAAGCGATGACAATGTCAGGCAACAGCTTTGATTTATAGAAGAAGTATGTGACAGCTTCTTTATTTTTGTTGACAGGCAAAATGAAAATGAAAAAAGTAAATCCCAGTAAAACGTAATCTTGGCAAGATTCACACTGCGGCAGTGGTCACTCCACTGGTTTATTTAGCAACTGCAATCTCTTGTTCTGCCCAACCAAAATATACGTATTTTTTGTGATGAACTTTCCCCTGGTGGGTTATTCATTTTGTCCTCACATAATCTCAGAAATGTCTTTTTCCTAGAAATCCAATTCAGTGCAAATTCATCAAAGGTCTAGTTCTTTTCACCTTTATCATAAATCAAATCGACACATACATGCTATTTTTATTTGTATTTTTTTTATATTTAATGTGTAAAGTCCAAGTTTCGTGAACGGAATAAATAGACAAATACTCCGTAAATATGTTAAAACAGCTCTACACTAAAGTAGCAAAAATTGACTGAAAAACTTTACTGCAGAATTGGTGCCTAAAGTTCATACACTTCAAAAAGTAAATTTAAAAAAAAGTAATCAAAAATATTTAAATGCATTTTACTTAAATATCTTTAATTACTTTTTGATAATTGATTAATTGGTTTGGTGACTAAACATCATATTTTCTGCATTTTTATCTTTTTCATAACTTCTACAACAAAACGCTTCAAAAATAAATATTAAAAAACTATGGTTTCTAAAAAAATAATAATTAAAAACAAAGGTCATTTAGTAAATAGTGGAATATTCTTATTATACAGCTGACAAAGAATAAAAACTAAACATTTTGTGTAATTAAACAGTTTGCGTCAAATTTATTAAAGGTACACTTGCTATATACATGTATAAGCAATAAAATAATTAAATTAGGCTTTTAATGGTGGTATAATATTAAATGAAAAAATTATCATATATTATTTCTTAGAAAGTATACTGTCCTTCACTTTCCCTTTCATATTTTAACTGAGTTTTTCGTTAGTTTCTGAAGCATATAGTTTATAAGTTACATTTCAATAAAACCTTAAGTTATTAATAAAATTCATGGTTATTTATATTATAGACCAACCTTATAATATGTTTTAAAAATTATTTGACCTAATTAAAATCCGCTATAGCTTGTAGTATTTTGTTTATACTGGATTGTTCCATAAAAAAGATTTAAGAAATCCCTAAATTAAAAGGCATTAATATAGGAAATCTAGGATTAGATCTAAAACTAATATTGGAAATAATAGATTACCATTAAACTTTAAAGGTGAGAAATTTACCTGAGTCATATAGTCATTACAATTGAATATATGCATACTAATAAAAAAAATCTAAACAAAAAGAATCGTTAACACTACTTTAACCTTGGCTAAAGAACAATTCAAACGAAATAGAAAAAAAGCTCTATTAATAATTAATTATAATTCACATTATGTTTAGTACATTTTTAATTTATTAACAATATATTTCAAAAATGGATTTTAAAAATGCTTATATCTTGCTGTGTTATCTCCGAACAAAATAGCAATTAAATGACTTTTGTATTAGATTGAATCTTTATAATTAATTCCACGAATAACAGCTTTTCAAATAAGTTTATCAATTCAAGTATTACCAGCTGGTTAATAAACCTTGTAACAAACCACACAAGCAATAGCATAGATTTAAGTCACTAGTAATTAAATTAAAAGAAATGGTTTGCACCTTAAATGAACCTGAATATTTTCTAATTTTGTAAATTTGAACTTTAAATTTAATTGATTTGTTCCTAAATGTTCCCAGCATATTCTACAGGTTCGTAATGGAGGTTACCAGCTTTTTTACGCATAACAAAATAGTCGATAATTAACCCATTTAGATTATAGGGCTCGACATAAATAGAATAACGAATGCATATACATTTGGTGTATTTTATATTACTTTCCTCAAATTAAAATTTAAAATAAAGATATTTGAATTTACGTCTCAATCAGTCAGTATCAGTATAATTCCGAGTTATTTTAATAGGTTTAAATGGTCGGCCATACTAACAAGCTAACCACTAATTGAAATTGAATGAATAGCAAATTTAAGAAAGTGGGGATTACCCAAGTAGTTAGCGATACTCGTTATGGCAGTTACAGGTATGGATTCCACTTTAAATTCATGCTATGGCGACTAACACCTTTCACTAAAGTATCCATTTTAAAGTTCAAAGAATGTTTAGTAGTAGATAAAAAAGTACCTGTAATTGCCATTAGGGGCTAATGGCAATTATACAAGCAGAATGCCGATTTGCCCACATTTTAAAAACCAAACAAATTAATATTAATATCCGGCCAATTTAACATTGGGTGCAATTTTGTCATCGCTTAATTAAAACATACACATTGTAGTCTATATATTGGTATATTACTGCAAAAAGAATTAAGTTGCAATAATACTATATAGCAGCTATAGGCCTAGTATGCATATACCTATATAACACTAGTCAATTTGACTTTAACTTAGTTTATTAAAGGGACAGTCTCACTTTGAAACAAGTTATTTTCAAACAGTACACACTTACTAGATATGAATGGCTGTGCCA
>JAQIXP010003934.1:0-12246 GCA_034700285.1 Proteroiulus fuscus
ACATGATTTTATCTTTCTTTTGATATATAAAACAACATATTTATGACAATTTTAATTTTTTGAAAAAAATTAAATTTTGTTGACTTTTTCATGAAATGGCCGAAGGGTTAAAGGGGAACAGCACTAGTAAAATAACTTAGGAAAATATATCGAGAAAGGTTTCAGGTGTGTTTCCCAATGTGTCCCGACCAATCTATGTCGAATTATTAGGTAAAAATAAAAAAGTTTGCTGTGATGCTGTAAAAGACGTCATGAGGCAGAGCCTTCATTCGTTCCCTCGAACTTCATTTGGTTCAGGTGATAATATTGGCTCGAACTGATATAGTACTATTTAACTTAAAATTTTCTCCCCAATTACGTGCCATGAAATTTGTTTTTTTATTAAAGGGAAAGTCCCACTTTGAAAGAAATGGGTTGTAGACAGAAGAGCATGAAAAATTAGGAAAGGCAGGGACAATTTGATTTGAGCTATTGGTGTGGATTTGGTTGAAAATGCAAAGCCCAAATAGGCGCCGTTTTACTGACAGAATGTAGCGCCCTCTACTGGATGAAAGGCACCGGTTCTTGTGAAATAAGTAGATAGGCCTACGCACGTCCTAGAGGGCGCCACCAACTTTCAGCGTCTGCTGAAATCTATGGAACAATGGCGCCTTACGCGTATTTTGGCAAACGACATCGTGATTTCTTCAATATGCAAACTGCTACAATTAATTTATTGTCACAGCCATTCATGTTTAGTAACTGTGCACAACTTAAAGGTTACTTGCTACAAGGTGGGACATTCCCTTTAAATAACCTCACAGAACAAGGTTGTGAAATTTGGGTAGAAAATGGTATTTCCTTATGTATGACCAGTTGGTAAAACAGTATTTTTATGGTGATTTTCCCCACATCCCAGCAATATAATTTTAAAGCCCTATTACAATATCAATTTATTTTGTGCAACAGGTATGATGCTCAAAAACAGTACAGGGATCGCGCAAATATCACAACCTTTGTGACATTTTTGACGCTCTCTCATCCCTCATATTTAGCCTCTCTCACTTTAGTTTCATAATAGGGCCTACCCAGTTCTGAGGGAGCAAACTTTCTGAAAATTGCATAAATCGTTTTAGTAGATTTTTGAAAATTGTTATTTGTTGCAGAATAAGAAAAGTTTTAATTTTACTATTCAGTTATTCCTGAAATTAGGCAATATTTGGAAGTACATGTATATTTTCTTTAAAAAAAATTGTGATTTCTCATTGGTTGTACATGTAAGTTTAAAGTTTAATTAGTGAAATTCCCTTATAATTTTTAATTTATAATGCAGCTTATAATGCTTGATTCTAATGTAGAGAATTTCTGAATAATTCTTTGACTTAAAAGTGCTGTCATCAAACACTGCTCAGTTTAACAGATTGCAATAATCACGTGGTTAAACCATTTTTCTAATGTTTTATGCTCAAAAATTACTAGTTATTTAGTTATTAGTGGTTAATCGCCCCTGATATTAGAAATTTGAGAATACACATAATGTTAATGTGGAGTTCTTTTACTTGTAAAAGATCCAGCTCCTTGAGTTTATGATATTTCCAGATGAATGATTTTCTTATAAAGTTAATTAAGGTTTAGTAGTAGGTTGTGCGTGTATGCCCTGCTGAATCTTGTATTATCTTGACCAGAAAATGGACTAAGCTTAGTACTACGTTTAATTATTTTTATTTATTTACTCATTTTGTATTTTTGATGGACAGCTCAGTTATTGGAACGTTCTACGTGGACATTGATGTGTCCCACCTGGATATCAATCAGTGTGACGTGGAATTCCCTAAGGTGGTCAGCGAGGAAGAGACGGACGAAGAGAACGAAGGAAGAGCTGTGGACAGTTACGTCGAAATTCCATTGTCTCAAATCGTTTCATTTCGCGGCACGCACAAGTGCGATCGCAATACAAGCAAGGTAATCACGGTGTCTCATGCATGGAAAAAAAACTTATGCCCTTTGTTTAGGTGCCGATAGGCTCACTACTTGTACACACTACAGGGGCACATTGTGCATAGATATACAAAGAAATTTGCGCCACGGGACATTTGAGCTTGTGTAGTAAAGATCACAAAATGGTTATTTTCGTAGGATTATGATTTTATTTTTTTCTCTTTACTTTCAAGTGCATCTTTACTCCTGGGGGCGGTTGGAGCAGCGGTTCTTATACGTGTAGGTGTAAGGACGGATATTATTCCACCACCCAGAATCCGGTGTTCAACGGAACCGCCGTTGAAATTGCTTGGAAGGATAAAACTTTGAGGTAAATAACTGACTGCAGGCAGTGACTAGAATTTTGAAAACGCGGAAATTGCGTTCGGGCGTTTTCCATTGCCTCGTGGTCTGTAACGAGTGTGGGGGGCTTTTCATAAGTGACGCCCCAATTCGAGGGGGTGAGAGGGTGTCCTGGTTAGTGCGACGATTTGTGATGTCACTACCCCTACTGTTTTATAATTTGTGCATTTTCATTACTGGGACAGAGAATTTTTTTATTGGATACGTTATAAATTATTCTAAAATTAAGAAACTCGTTCGAGTAAGAAATTGTTAAGAGAAAAAAATCGCCGGAGATTTGTCGAGCCATGATAAGGGGGAGATTTGATTTGTAACATATGGGGGGGGGGGGGGAGTTTTTGAATTTAATGAAATGTGATGTGGTTGACTTTCATATGAAGGAAGTAATTTCTTGTTACGAGGGCATGAAATCGTAAAAGCAATTTTTAGCCGAACTATAGTAGCCCATGCATTAAAACAATTCTTCCAATCTATAAATTGACAATAGGCTTTAATTTAATGTCAATTCTTATGATGCTCTTGGTGAATCTTGTTATTTTGTAAAGAGAAAAAAATTACGTCCCCGAGCCAAATGGACAGTTCCGGTACATGAACTGAGCATGTACCGGAACTGAGCATGTGATGAGCCGTTAGGGAAAATCCAAAAATAACTAAGAAAGTCGGGTACATTTAATAAATCCGATTATGAATATTATCTCAAGTTTTAAACAGATACTGGCATAGCAGTGTCCTTACTTACGCATAATTTTGTAGGTTCCTTAATGTAAAAATGAAATTGTTTGCAGTGGTATTTTCTCTAATATAGCGTATTAAAAAGTCAAGGAAATTTTTTATTTTGGTCAGGGAAGACCCCTTTCAGAATTCCTTAGGAACCCTGCAATATATAGTTGGCAACCCTGTACATTTTCGAAAATTTTCTTACAAAAATGTAGATTAGATAATGCTGAAACTTCGAAAACTATTATTTTACGTCGTACACTAT
The DNA here is from genome assembly GCA_034700285.1 of Proteroiulus fuscus. Taxonomy (NCBI): domain Eukaryota; kingdom Metazoa; phylum Arthropoda; class Diplopoda; order Julida; family Blaniulidae; genus Proteroiulus; species Proteroiulus fuscus. Next base: position 3,302 of record JAQIXP010003934.1, read on the forward strand.
TATCTCTGGCAAAAAATAGTTAGCATTACAGGTCCATTATTGTCCAGTTTACTGGAATAATTAACCCTTAAAAAATTATTTAAAAGGTTTCTAAAAGGATTTTCTGGATTTTAGGGCTACTTATTCCTTGGTGTATGTTTGCAAACAATGCGCCGCTGGCTGTGATACATGCAGGGACGGATCCCCTTGTTTGTCCGATTATAATTGGCCATTTAGGTAAATATTGCCCAATGAGATTTTAGCTTCAATGAAATCACTGCCCGTTGTTTAATTCAGTTCTTTTATTATTTTCAGAATTTCCCTCTTGACCATTTCCGTCATTTGCATTTTATTAACCATTCTACTCATGTGCTATGTGTATAATTACAGAAAATTAAAGGTAATGAAGCCATCGTCGTTATTGCTCTTAACAAATGTTGATGATAATCACTTGGTTTTGCGTTTCGTTCCTCCCTTGGGAGTTGCGTGACTTTTTTGTGCGTGTTTATTAATGTTTGATTTTTCTGTTCCATTAATTTTGCATAGGTCATTAAAGTGACCAGTCCTGTCTTTTTGTGCATTACTCTCGGCGGTTGCGTAATTATGTATATGGAGGTAATTACCGCAGTGCCGTCATCGTAGTTTATATATTTTTCAATGCCCAGTTATCAGTCGACGGAAATGATTGTGGATTTTTAAATGATTTTTTTTTCTCTTTCGTAGATGGCAGCCATTTTTCCAGTATTAGACATGTATAGCTGTATCGCTACCAAATGGACCAGGCATTTAGGGTTTTGCATTACATACAGCGCGATGTTGCTGAAGACGTGGAGGTAAACCTTTTTCAGGCGGTTGTAAGCGCTTATTTTAAATTTGCCAATTTGAAGTGAATTTACCCCATAATAGTGGCGTAACGAGGCGCAGCCATGGTGGGATGAGGGAGCGGGGTGGAAGTTTTATATTATTATGGACCTTAATGGTGTCTGTTTGTCAATAGTGTTTATCAAAAGTCATACATGTTGTATGATGTCCATGTGGACATTAAAGAGGTTTTTTTTTTTGCAATAAAACACATGAAATTGACCCATGTAAATAAAATTGGTAAACTTATTATGAAAACTTAAATTTTCTAAAGTTATTTTGATGCCTAAGGTTTTAGTGCAATTGAAGTACTGTATTGTAGACATATTTAGTAAATCTAGATTTTTAAAAAGTCATAAAAATTACATACTTTCCATCAAAAAGTCATATTTTTGGTTTTGAGCAGCTTAATCGTACTATGCTGGGGTAAGTCAGTGATAAATTGGACCTCATTAGGTTATCTGTAATAACAATTCATAGGACGAAATTGGCGAGTTAATTAGTTCATAGGGCAACCAACATAAAAATGTAATGGTCACCGTTATCAACATGGTATCTGTTTAATATTTTTTAAAGTACAACATTTTATAAAATTTGGTTTTTGATCTTACTGTGCGTGTACTATTTTGGGATAGTCATTATATAGTCAAACCAAAAATAACGACTGCAAGAATACGCACTTAGCAAGTTCAAGGAAGACAACTGTTTCCAAAAGGCGATTTTGTTATCCTTCAGGAAGTGGAATCCTTTAGGAACTTATTTTTTTGTTTATTTTAAATGTTAATTAATTAATTTTTAATGTTTGTTTTTGCAGGGTGTCGTTAACTTATCGTGTGAAATCTGCGCACAAAATCAAGTTGACGGATAAACAATTACTCCAGTGGCTTTTTCCCATCTTGCTAGTCATGGTGATCTACTTGAGCACTTGGACGGTATCTTCGCCTCCCCACGGCATTTACATATCCGACTATAACGGATTGAAATTGAAGCAGTGTACTTATGATTGGTGGGACCATAGTCTAGCTATAGGTGAGATAATTTTCATCTCAGACCGTCAGAAGTCTGTGGGTATAGAAGACTGTGAAATAAGTCTTGAGCTAATCATCCTAAGACAACTTTACCAACAGAAAATGTAAACTATTGTGAGGAATGCATAGCAGCATTTCCTAGAGTTTCTCAACCATGTTCTGTCTAGTAATTTTATACAAAAAAGTAGATAGGCCTACATAAAATGGGGTTTGCTGAGGAGGGTAAAAGACGCAACGAGGCTTTGTCATCAATCCTGCATTCAAACATCATTTGGCTCCTCTTGATTGGCTCAAACTGATATGGAACAATCCTACTGAAAGGCACGTGCCTGAATTATGTGCATGAAGTATTGCATCAAGTGGGTTTTCAATAAAATATCTAGACAGACTTGGGCTGAGAAATTTTAGGAAATGCATTTTGCCACACACATATTGTCCATTGGTAAAGTTTTTTTAATGGCGATCTTCTTCGTTAGTGAGATTTTGATAGCATGATAAACCGTTGTAAACACTAATCCACGTGTGCACGGACCTTTTCTTCTTTGCAGGGGAAATCTTGTTTTTGCTTTGGGGAATCCGAGTGTGTTACACCGTACGCAATGCAGAATCTTTTTTCAACGAAGCAAAGCACATCAGTTATGCCATTTATAGTATTACGCTGGTCAACATGGTGATGGTGTCCATTCAGTGAGTACAAAAAATTGGATTGCAAATGTTCAAACTGTGTCGACTGTAACTAAGTTGGTATGAATCCAATTCATCGCTCTGTTTTTCGTCTGTTCAGCTTGATGATACTTCCAACGGCTCCGCCTGATCTCAAATATCTATTCGGATTTGTCCGTACCCAGTTCAGCACCACTGTCACCATTTTACTGGTTTTTGGACCAAAGGTAAGATATGCGACCACTTCTACTTAACGGGTTCTTTTCCTTAATACTCGTCCTATATTAATTTTATCGCCAAGATTTGAGTTCCAAATCATGATGTGAAATGTTTTATATTGAAATCGAGATTATTTAGAGCAAAAGTCGGGGCTATTAAAATCGCAATTTCTGAAAAATCCAAATTTTTGCATGGAAATCTGGATTTTGGGCTAATAATCATGATTGAATAAATTCACGATTTTTGCAAAGTCTGAATTACAAAAAATTAAGATACTACGAGTGTATAATATGTTGATTTTCTGTCAATCTTGATTTTAACATCAAAATTTTGGCAAAACGGTGATTTTTCCAGCACATTTCCATACAAAGTTTGATTTGGGTTTCAAATTCACATTTTATTCTGCCAAATAAACTAGATTTGGTCATATTTTGTAAGTTGATTGAATCGCAAAAAGATTTGTGTAAAGCCAATCCTAAAATTAGAAAAATTCTGAAGTGGTACGGAAAAAAATTTGTTAGTAAATAAACTTTTATGGATACGAAAATTTAACGTTTTCAGTTGGTCGCATCTGTTTGAAACATATAGCAAATGTAAGACCTGACTTCCTAAAAAAGCATGATAAACAATTTGCTTCAAAATATCCAACTTCAATCTATTTTCCGTAACTTTTTCTTTGAGCTGCATTTTAAAGTCAGTAACCTCAAATGTTCAAAATCTTACTTTTTACGTGTTGCATGCAGTAAATTATTTTTTTCTTGAAAAGTTTTTATTAGGTTCCCCAAAATTTTAAGAGGTAAGCGTCGACTATTTGGCCAATTTGTGGAAATATTTAATTGGATAAAAAGTCTCTTCTAAAATCTGTTACATTCGGGTGTCTTCTGCAATATTTAAAAAATTGAAATAAGTTTTTTTTCACTCTATTCTGAACCGTTAATTCTGTTAAAATGGCCTTGCTGGGGTGTTGTTACAATTAATTACAGTAATGAAATTAGTCTTAAATAAAGTTAAATGCCTGCAGTTTTGCTTTAATTATTTGGATTTTGAGTGGAACAGCAAAACTTGTATTGCTGCAAATCGTTGCACGGTCGCTGATGCGCTGTTTTTTTTCTCCCCAGTTTTATCGAGTCATCAAAGGCCAAGGAGATGTTTACGATAATCGGGCGAGGGCTCGTGGAGTCACTGCGTCCTTCTCGCTCAATGGAATTGGTCTCGTGCACGAAGAGCCCACCGACCTTTATCAGGAGAACGAGGAGCTGAAGGTAAGCGCCAATATTTTTTTTTCTCTGCATGGTGAAGAGCACGAGCTTTTAAGAATGTCCTCGACAGTTCGAGTCGTTTTAGTGAATCCTAAGAGCACGTGAACCGCATTTTATTGATTATTTTATCATTTGGAGTAACTGTCTGGTGGCAGCCCACGATGGTGCCAAATGAACTGAGGCATCATTTGCTGTCGTAAGAATGTTTACTTTTGCAAATGAATCCTTCTCGTTTGGTTTTGCTCTTGAAATTAAGGCTGGCTTTCCTGTATAGTCTACGAGTTGGTGCAGTTTTATTTTTCGCTTCGTAGTTCGATGTGGTTTTTTTGCTGTTGTTCCATTTTGTTCACTTGATTTCTTTTAGCATGGGAATTTTCTTTTTCCATTTAAGGATAATTTATAAATCACGTGTGGCCAAATAGTGTAGAGAGAGGTTTAAGGGGTCTAAAATCCTAGCTGGTGTTTCTGTATGATCCATTACTTTTTTGTGTGGTTCCAATGCAGGAATGAATAATTTTGTAGTGGCCCTTGTAACAATAGCTTTTAGTTACCTATTATGTTAAAAAATAGCTTATTTCAAAGCGAGACTTTCCCTTTTAAGTCTCGACACCAGGGCAGGGTTTGGTGCTTTATAGCAATTTCATTATTGAAATATTTTTTTTTTCTCGATACATGCATGTTTGGTTGTAGTTTTCCAGTCGTTGTAGTAGTAGTTTGCATCGTAGTTGCAGTTGCACTCACCTGCCGAATGCATGCTTTGTGGTTGAATTTGTGTCCATTCTTCTCCATGATTGGTCCTCTTTTTGAGATTATTAATCGAGGATTTCCCGTTGGTCTTAACGATTTTGGAATCTTTGTTTTTCGTTTCGGCCGCGTAGGAGGAAATTCAGAAACTGGCCGCTCAAATCGAGTTCATGAAAATAGTTCACATGGAAATGAACAACCGACACATCAAACCTAAAGTCGGCGGCTACTTCAGCCAGAGCGCGGTCAATTCCACGCAGAGTCCGATGGCCAAAGCCATTTACATGAAATTCGATAGTTCCGACTCGCCCACCTCCAGAATTTCTCCGGCTGCCGAACTGGTCAGCGAAAGGGTGTAAGGGCTCGGGCGGGGACCCGTCCTTACACCGTGTGAAAACAATTGACGAAACCCAGCGTGAGTTTGGGCGCCGTTTTGCTTCCATTGCTTGCCTCAATATTTATAACTAACGGAGGGATTCCGTGCGGTACGTGCGGATTTGCAGGTTCTTAGGTCTCATTTCCTGTCACCCCAACTGGCTTGTGTCATGGTTGTTTGTGCGGCAAAGGGCTCCATTATTTAAGGAATTTCATATTTCGCGCGCCTGATTTTGAAGGAGGCCACTTGATTTTGGGTATTTGTTTGCATCCAAAATGCGGATTTCCTAATTTTGCCGAGTGGTCTTAACACCACTTTTTGTAATCTGAGAATAATAATTTGTGGCAATGCATTTGTTGACCTGCTGAACCAGTCTAGATAATTTTACTTTTTGGTAATCTTTTGCACAAAGGACAGATTTTACCTGTGTTAGAATAACTGATGTTATATGCCAGATGGAAAAGAGACTAGAAAGATTTATACAAGAAAAGTTGAAAATGTAAAAGCAAGTTTAAATACACTGTTTGAAATGACACAGCTTTAATGAAAAGCAATTACAAATTTTGTTTTTCAATTTACTGCAACTATTTTTCATAAAATATATAATTAGTGTAGGGAATTTAATTACAATTTTCTTTTTGAGTTCATGAAGAATATTAACAATATCCTAAACATGCATGAAAGCTTGATCTGGCAAACTAGCATTGTCACTGAGATCTTAAGGGGGCTGTCCACACTTTTTAGAGCATGCATGCTCCTATGGGCATCTCTATGTTAAATAAAAGTACAAATTAATCAATAATGGCTAAACATAAATTGACGAGGTTTGATTTTTTATGAAGGACAATTTAATTTACTAAAACGTTATGAATGATTTTTTTGTTTATCTGCCCCGGGAGCCGTACAATCGGGCAAAATGTGGCGAAAAACTCGGCGGTAAACTTTAAAATTCAATAAATAAATATAAAATTCACGTAATAACAAAATCAAACTTATACATTTTGTGGTAAATTAAATAAGCCTTCCAAAAAATCAAACCCCATCGTTATCCGCTAGGCCAATATCGAGATCCGTTAAATTTTGGGGAAAATGTCACGTCTATGTAAAATAGCATGGGAAAACGGAACGGTCATCTTTGAAAATCGATAACTACATTCAGAATGCACGTGACGTCATAATCACACTACAGTTTTTAGTAAATTTAATAATCTTTTAAAAAAATCAAACACTATCTCTGAACTTTTACTCGTTCATGAGTTAGAACAGTTTGAAGAAAACAAATTTAACATGGAAACCCCCATAGGCGCATGCTGTTAAAAGTGTGGACAGCCCCCTTAACCCACACTGTATTCAATCACTTAGTGACCAGGACGTAAACTACAAACAACAATATTGAAATTCAACGAATGACAGGTGGAAATGTATACAAAGCAATGTATGTAGCAATGAAAAGTTCTTTTGCTTAGTAGTAAGAGACATCAAAAATGCCAACAAATTACTCTTAGATTGAAATTTGGTAGATTAAGCCCCTCCATTCCCCCACAATACTTAAAATTTATGTATCCTTACTCCACTTCTTGGTAAAAAGTACCCTAATCAATGGGAAATCATGAAATTCCCTGGATTCTTGTGCCATGTTGCCTGGACTGGCTAAAGTTAAAGCTTCTTGCATACATTATTGCCAGTTTGTATGAGGCACCATTTAAAACAATTGGTGCTTTGACTACGCGATGGTTTTAGAGTTTGAGTAGCGAATAAGCCATGTTATAACGTGGCTCATTCGGTACATGTGTTCTAAGCCATCGAAATAGTACTCGTCGTTAATTTGTAATGTTTAATAAAATCTTTAATGGCGCCTCTTACAAACTGGTCTGGAAACTATAGTGTAAATTCTGCTTTTAATTTGATGAATTTTAAGCTTGCTTTTATATATGTCACACAACTCATGGATTTATGAGATTTTTTTTCTAAACCAAATCTGATTTAATTTTTAAATTTGAAACCAATCACTGGATGGTAGTGAGTTTTTTTTGTTTTTTTAATTTTGTGTTTGAAATTCGTTAATTTTGAGCCCAGATATTTTAAGGCGAATCAAGTTTTGGCTGTAAGTGGTTTGTACTTTTAATTGGGGATCAATGTATCAGTCAGACTACCCGAAGGTTTATTATGTATTTGTAGATATATATACATAATATGCATTTTAATATATTTGAAACGAAGAAGTTTTACATTGATATTGTATTAAAAGACAACCCTTTGTTTTTTTCCTGTAACGAAATGAGAAACCACATTTTATCGTAAAATCGTTAACTTAACGAGTTTAGCTTTAAACGTTAACTCTTATAGATACTCTATATCTGTTATAAATATATATATATACTGAGTTTTATAATGATGAAGTTTGATATATATGCGTATAAAAAACGGGCAAATAGTCTTGCATTTCGCAGTGAATATTGTTAAAGGGGAAGTTTCACTTCGTGGCAAGTGCTTTTTAAATGCTAGGCAGTAAACAAAACTTGGAAATGAAATAATAATATTGGAATTAAAACTTACCATTAATGAGAAATCACGGGTTTTAGGTTAAACATGGTCAGCGCCATATTGCCTGACCTCAGTGGCACTTTGTGGCCTCTCTTATTCATGGGATGCTTACATCACATAACACATCATCATATTGATACTCTTCTTTTTCAGTTAAACTTTACATTGTACAAAGTGATACTTTCCCTTTAAATAAGATAGTTTATTTATTTTGCTGCTGATCATTCCAGAAACTCTTGGTGGTATTTTGCACGGGGCCAATTGTGGTCACACTGGTTTAACCATCTTTGGACCAGTAATTTACATAGACATGTAGGCTACATATATGTCTATGGTAATTTAGCTTCATTGTAGCGCAGCAGTGTCGGTGCTGCCAGATAACAGACGCGAGATCCAAAAAACGGTTGAAACTGAATCTTGTGCTTTTTAGTTTATCATTTAAATATACATGTACTTCGATTCTAGTCATGCAGCGTGATAAAGGTCCATTCAAATATGACGTCATCAGTTTGGGGGGGGGTAAAACGAGAAATCCTACGTCACATGAACACACCTCCAAATTTGTTTAATGTGCTGAAGGAATGTTCTGTTTCTTTTTCAAATTTTCCACTTTTTATCATGTTTTTTTCACATATTTAAAATATTTTGCTTTGTTTATATCAAATTGAGTCGGTTTTACAGGGGAAATCTCACTTCCTTTAATAATTTTATTTAAAAATTCTGCCAAAATTTGTTGATGAGGTACCGGTAGTTGTATTTGTTTTTTTTGGGAATCCTACATAGTACTAGGGGGGAGGGGGGAGGGGGTTTATGGTTTATGGTGGGGGGGGGGGAGTACTTAAAATTTGAGTTTTCTGATGACGTCATATTTGAATGGCCCCTAAGACCTATAGAGGATCTTTGGTGGTATTTTATTAGAGTATGCGTATGGCACGCCATCAAGGAGAAGTGAACAGACTAATGTAGGATATGTACGTACCAAAAATATATTTGGTTAGACCTGGTTACTGCAGCTTCGATCTTAACTGGTTGGAACTTTTGTTTAGTTACTAATAATAATTCTGCATAACATTGTGTAACCCTACAAAATTGAGGTGAAATTGGGGAATTTTCAAAAAATGTAGTTTGTGTTTTTAGAAAATTGGCAATATATTTGTGAAAATTAATATAAATTTATATATTTTTTTTTGGTTTGTGGGGGGGGGGGGGAATATAGCCTAGACCCCCACATTTCTGGCACTGGTTAAGTTCGAAATATTCTCAGCATGAGAG
>JAQIXP010003935.1:0-12244 GCA_034700285.1 Proteroiulus fuscus
CCCCCCCCCCCCCCCCCCCCCCCCCCCCCCCCCCCCCCCCCCCCCCCCCCCCCCCCCCCCCCCCCCCCCGGTCCATTGTGTATTTTCCAAAAACTCTGAATGTCCCTATTTTGCAAATCTTTATCCCTCCATTCTAAATATTTTTTTAATCTTGTCACACTTGTCAGATTCCTCTTGAATCCTATTCCCTGCCATTGTCAGATATTTTTTCTAAATCTTTAGCAAATAGTTTCAAAATAATCTCAGATTTCTTTGAACCTTGCAATTTTTCATTAAATGTATTTGCCAGTTCTTTAAATGTCTTGAATCTTCGCAATAAATCTTTAGAATTCTTTGTCAGTTTATTAAAAATCTTGAATCTCTACCATGCCTCCTCGAATATTCTGGAATATTTTCATCTCTGTTAAATTTTCGTGAATTTTGTTAGTTTTCTATAATAACTTTGAAAGTTGGAATTTTTTCATTAGAGATCTTTGGCAGATGTTTTAATAATTTAAATCTCAATTTTACTTTAAGACTTCTATCTATCTATCTATCTATCTATCTAGAATCTTATCTAGAACCTGCCAGACCTCTTGAAATATTCTAGAATCTTTGGCCCTTTGAATTTTTCTATATTTAATAACTTTAATTTTTGCAATTTCTAATTCAAGGTCTGTTGCTGATTCTTTAAATATTTTGAATATTTGCAATTTTTCTGTAAAATTTCTTTTCAATTCCTAAAAATCTTTAATATCTGTCAGGATTTTAATAGCTTCTGGAATCCTTGCCTCTTTGCAAGTCTCTTTAAAACTATATCTTTGCAGTTTTTCTTTCAAATTTCTTAAAACTTCTAGAAATTTTTTGTTTTTTCATTGAAAATCTTAAAATCTTTGTCAATCAATAAAATGTTGTGAAATTTTGCGGAGCCTTTTCCATTTATTCTTGAAAATCTGCTATAATCTTGCCAAATCTTGTAAAATCCCCTAAATCTTCTAAAATCTTGTCCAAATCTATTATTTTTTTCAAGTGAATTTAGTGATTTAGTCCGTTGTCCAGATAATCTTGTGAAATCGCAAAAATCTTCTAAATTCTTGTGTAAATCTTATATATGATCCTTCTCAAATGAGCGATCTTCAGGAGAATATCTTTTAAAACTTGTCCAAATCTTGTAAATCCAGAAAATCTTTTAAGATTTTGTCCAAACTTGTTAAATTTCTAAAATCGTCTAAAATCTTGCCTAGGCTAGATCTAAAATCCAAAAATTCTTCTAAAATCGTGTTAAATTCCTAAAATCTTCTAAAAGCTTGTGAAAATCTTTTAAGATTTTGTACAAACTTGTTAAATTCCTCAAATCGTCTAAAATCTTGCCTAGATCTTGTAAAATCCAAAAATTCTTCTAAAATCGTGTTAAATTCCTAAAATCTTCTAAAATCTTGTCTAAATCTTGTAAAATTCAGAAAATCTTTTAAGATTTTGTACAAACTTGTTTAATTTCTGAAATCGCCTAAAATCTTGCCTAGATCTAAAATCCAAAAATTCTCCTAAAATCGTGTTAAATTCCTAAAATCTTCTAAAATCTTGTCTAAATCTTGTAAAATTCAGAAAATCTTTTAAGATTTTGTACAAACTTGTTAAATTCCTCAAATCGTTTAAAATCTGGCCTAGATCTTGTAAAATCCAAAAATTCTTCTAAAATCGTGTTAAATTTCAAAAATTTTCTAACATCTTGTCCAATTCTTTCCTTTTTGTCAAATGAATGATCTTCAGGGGAGTATCTTCTAAAATCTTGTCCAGATCTTGTTAAATCCAGAAAATCTTTAAGATTTTGTCCAAACTTGTTAAATTCCTCAAACCGTCTAAAATCTTGCCTAGATCTTGTAAAATCCAAAAATTCTTGTCAAATGAATGATCTTCAGGAGAATATCTTCTAAAATCTTGTTCAAATCAATAATCTTGTTAAATCCTAAATCCCGAAAATCTTAAAATCTTTGATCCTTTTCAAATGTAGCATCTTCAGGGGAATATCTTCTAATATCTTGTTCAAATCATTAATCTTGTGAAATCCTAAATCCCGAAAATCTTCAAATCTTTGATCTTTTTCAAATGAAACATCTTCAGGGGAATATATTCTAAAATCTTGTTCAAATCAATAATCTTGTTAAATCCTAAATCCCGAAAATCTTCAAATCTTTGATCCTTTTCAAATGAAACATCATCAGGGGAATATCTTCTAAAATCTTGTTCAAATCAATAATCTTGTGAAATCCTAAATCCCGAAAATCTTAAAATCTTTTGATCCTTTTCAAATGTAGCATCTTCAGGGGAATATCTTCTAAAATCTTGTTCAAATCATTAATCTTGTTAAATTCTAAATCCCGAAAATCTTCAAATCTTTGATCCTTTTATATCTGTTAATCCGGATGTGTGACCTGCCAAGCCTTCTTCTTCTTGTGCATGCCATCCTTCCTGTTATCCAAGTGCTGCCACCTAGCGGTGACCTTTTCAGAGTTCACCACGTGGCTTTCACAAAGCATTTCATAAGGAAGTGAATCCTAGTTCATTTTTTCTTTTTTTAATGGCTTTTGTGTCCCAATGTTCAATGATCTGTTTTCTGTTTGGTGTCAGTTTCTACTGACTCAATTTGATGAGAAACACTAATTTATGTTTTAGTTATTCTTTTGATGAACTCATTCATGACTAAATTCGTTAAGATTTTAACCCTACATGTTTTTTTTTAATGTGTGTGGGAGTATGGGGAAGGGGGAATTGGGTCCCAAGTTCAATTTGTTTTTAGTGTTTAGTAATAAATAATCCTTTTTTTTTTAGTTATAGTTAAAAGTTCAAAAAATTGATGTTTTGAATGTTTTAGGCTGATCTTGATATGGGGTTAATTGGTGATCCAACCCATTTTTAGCTTTTACTGTTAATTTTTAGTTAAGTACTGATTGTAATTGTATAATAATTGAGTTTGTTTATGTATTAGTGGTTTTTAAATTGCGCGAAAATTATTTTTGGAAAAAAAAAGGGTTTTTTTTGAGAATTTTTAAAGTAGTTTTACTGTGATGCAAAAGTTTTAAATTTTGCAGAAAGTTTAGTTTATGAAAAAAATGCAATTTTCGTAATTTTTTAATTAAAATTGCATGAATTTTGTTCCAAAAAATTATTTAGTTTTTAATAATTTTTTTACATGATTACAAAATTGATTTTTTTTTTACAAATTCTGTTAAGTATAAAAAAAAAATTGGACTGTCAGTTTATTTAAAAAAAAAAATATTTTTAAGGAATTATGAAGTGTTTGAAAATTGGTTTCAATTTTGTAGAAATTTCAGAAAATTCTTTATAAATTATTTAAAAACAAGCGTTTTGAGAATTTTCAGATGAAATGGTTTTACTTTGTTACAATATATCTCAATTTTGCATAAAGTTTAATTTTAATATAAAGAAATTCAGTTTTTAGAATTTTTTAAAATAAAATTGCATGATATTGGCTTCAAAATTTTTTTTTTGAATTTTTAATACTTTTTATATTTTTATAATTAATTTTTTAGAAATTCTGTTAAGTTAACAAAAAAGTAGTGGTTTTGAAATTGCGCGAAAATTATTTTGAAAAAAAAAAATTTTTTTTTTTTTGAGAATTTTCAGTTTGGCATTTTACTTTGCTACAATATATCTTAATTTTGCATAAAGTTTTATAATTTATAAGAAATGCAATTTTCTTGATTTTTGTAATAAAATTGCATGAACTTGGCTTCAAAAAAAGAGTTGTTGAATTTTTAATACTTTTTATATTTGCATAATTGATTTTTTAGAAATTCTGTTAAGTTTACAAAAAATAGTAGGCCTAGTTTTGAAATTTGACGAAAAATTATTTTGGAAACAAAAGTTTTGAGGATTTTTACTTAGTGTTGTTGCTTTGTTACAGTATTTCTCAATTTCGCATAAAGTTTTTTAATCTAGACCTATTAAAAATTGCAATTTTCATAATTTTTTAAACAAAATTGCATGAGCTTGGTTAAAAAAAATTATTTAATTTTAAATGCTTATTTATATTTGCATAATTGATTTTTATAAATTCTGTTAAGTTAAAAAAATTAGTGATTTTGAAATTGCACGAAAATTATTTTGAGAATTTTTAGTTGAGGTTTTACGTTGTTACAATATTTTCCAATTTTGCACAAGGTTTAATTTATGAAAAAATAAAATGTTCATATTTTTTTTAATAGCAAGAACTTGACTCAAAAAAAATTATTGATTAACTTTTTAATACTTATTTATAATTTAAATAAATGAGTTTTAGGAATTTATTAAGTTAAACATGTTTGAAATCTTAATTTATTTTGAAAAAGATGGTTTTAAAGAATTATGAAGTGTAGAAATTTAAAAAAAAATTTCTTACTTTTTGGATTATTTTAATTTAGAAAAATGCTAGTTTTTATGACTTTTTTAAAAGATTTATTTGCACAATTTTTTGACATTTTTTTGAGTTTGTTTGTTAATTCTGTACAGGCTTATTACGTATAAAAAATTATTCACTTACATTTATTTTTGAATTTTTTTAATTCTTAGAATTGTCAATTAGTTAAAGCTTTATTGTTTGATAATGAAAACTAGGCTTAATTTCGTGGAAATTTAAGAAAAGTTTTTCTCAATTTTGCATATATTTTTTATTTAGAAAATGGGGTAGGCCCTATTTTTGATTTATTTAAAAATCAGAATGATTAATAATAATAATAATAATAATAATAATATATTATTATTATTATTATTATTCCATAACGTTACGGATTTAATTTGTTTATGAAAATTCAGCCTTTTCAAAATAATATAATTTTCTCATTTTTATATAATTTAGAAATCCAATTTTCTAATTATTCAGTCATCTGTTATGTTTCCCAAATGTAAATCAAACTCCAATAAAATTGTAAACATACAAGTTTAATTAGGCCTAGTAATTTTTAAATAAAAATGTAGGCTATTTTTCAGTCTACTGTCTTATGAAAAAATTACCTTCTTTCGTAAATATTAAACTCTTTTTTATACTTTATTCATAAAATGTACCCAAATTATTTTCTTTCTAAAAATACTGTTAATTTTTAAAAACAAAGTAGGCCTAGTCGTTAGGTTCAATAATTATTTTTGAAAATAAACATGTCAGTGTTTACTTTTTCAAAAAATAAAAAATTGCGAAGTTTTGTAAATATTTAGTCATAATTTGTACCTAATTAATTTGCTAAAAAATTGCAATAAATAGTAAATGTAGTGGTCATCTTGTGGCCAGAATTTGCAACTTTTCCAATATGTAGGGCAAACCCCATCCTATCTTTATCATTTTTAATTAATTAATTAAAGCCTTCATTAACAAATATATGTCTAAAATCTTAATTGTATGTTTGAAATAGTAGGACTTGCAATCAGATCAGGATCGAATTACGTTGTTTGCTTGACCTCTCCAACTTTTCTGGGGTAATCGTTTTCGCGAAAAAAAATTGTCACAAAAACAGGTCCTAACTTTGATTGTCAATTTATGTGATCTAGATCTCAAAAAGTTCTTATAGGGTTAGATCTAATTTCCAAGAGAGTTTTTGGTAAACTCATGGTAGTTGCATTAGTGCTCATAGGATGCACCTTGACCTTGCCACGTGTGACCTTTTATACAGTTTATTATACAATTATAGCGAAAAACTCAATTGTTTACAATGTTGTTTTGTGATACTGGGAAGTGCCAAGTTTCAAATTTATTCATGGGGTTATTTTTGGGCTTGATGTTGACGTCATTGCCTTTGTTTACGTCATTCAGGGTGTAGTAATGCCAGGTTTAGTTTGAGAATAAGTAGGCTTAAGATGGAAATTTGACCATTAACACCTTTGACCTTTACATTTTCAACCCTTTTTCACAAACTCTTTAATCCATTTTTTTCACCTCAGTTTTATCTCTCTTTCAACTTTCTAGCTTTCAATCAATTTTCACCTCATTTATCCTTTTTTTCAAAGTATCTAGATGTGTATCCATTTTTTCAACTCAAATCTTTGTCAATATTTTTACGTCACATTTTTATCCATTTTCTCACTTTTTTCACGTATTTTTCATGAAATTTTGACTTAAAAAAATGTTAAGGGCTTGAGTTGAAAAAATTTAGGGGCGAGGTGAAAAAATGGATAAATATTTCAGAGTTAAAATGATTTGAGCGAAAAACTGACTAAATGTCTGAGGTGAAAAATAGATGAAAATTTGAGGTGAAAAATGGGTGAAGATTTAAGGTAAAAAAAATAATAATAATATTTGTAGGGAAGAATTGATGAAGGTTTGAGGTGCAAAATTGAATAAATGAAACGTGAAAAATGGATGAAGATTTTAGGTGGAAAATTAAAGAAATATTTGAGGTGAAAAAAATGGGCGAAGATTTGTGGTGAAAAATTGGATGAAAATTTAAGGTCAAAAATTAATGAAAGTTTGAGGTTAAAAAAAAATGAATAAATATTTGAGAGGAATAATGGATTAAGATTTTAGGTGAAAAAATGAATAAATATTTTAGGTGAAAAAATGAATAAATATTTGGGATGAAAAATGGGTAAAAATTTAGAGTGAAAAAATGGATGAAAATTTAAGGTGAAAAATTAATGAAAGTTTGAGGTTAAAAAAAAATGAATAAATATTTGAGAGGAATAATGGATTAAGATTTTAGGGGAAAAAATGAATACATTTTTGGGATGAAAAATGGGTAAAAATTTAGGGTGAAAAAATGGATAAAAATTTAAGGTGAAAAATTAATGTAAGTTTGAGGTGAAAAAAATGAGGAAATATTTGAAAGGAATAATGGATGAAGATTTTAGGTGAAAAAATGAATAAATATTTAAGGTAAAAAATTAATGAAAGTTTGAGGTGGAAAGAATGAATTAAATGTTTGAATGAAAAAAATAGAAGATATTTTGAGGTGAAAAATAGATGAAGGTTTAAACCTTCAATCAATTTTCACCTCTAATCCCTTTTAACACTTTATCCTTTTTTTCAAACCATGCTTTATCCCGTTTTCCTCTTAATCCCTCAATCCATTTTCACCTTAACCTTTATCCTTTTTTTCACCTCAGGCTTCTCATTTCAAACTTTTTTCTCCCATTTTCACCCTTTTCCCTGTTCATGCCCCAAAACATTTTGTCTCATTTTTCATATCAAGAATTGTTATCCCTTTTCACTCTTTTCTAACATCTCACCTGTTTTCACCTTAAATTTCTTTTCATTTTTTTTTTGTCCAAACATCCTTGTTTTTGCATCTTGTTCCTGGAATTCTGAAAATCCCACAATTTGTAATTATTGTCATCGAAAATTCCCTGACATTTTCATTCCAATTTTATTTCTAAGGGCTTTTTTGGACTTAGGATTCACAAAAAGAGGTGTTTTTTGTCCCACATTGGAATGTTCTCCTTGGGCCCTCTGGTGTTCAATGAGGTGCACGTGGGAGTAAAGGAGGATCCTTAATGGCCTTTGTTTTTTGCTGTGGGAGTTGGCAGAGGGGGACTTGGGGGGAGTTTTAGGTTGCAACTTTGGGGGACTTGGGGTTAAAGGATATCATTTCTTAGTTTTCCCTAAAAGTCTGGCATCCATATGTTTTAGGGGAGAAAAACCACAAATTGTATCTTTGTGTCTTATGACATTTGAGAAACAAAGAAGGAATGATGCAGAGAGTAATGATGATGGGGGTGAGGGGGAGGTTGGAGAGGGGGCACACTGTCACTTGGGGGGTGAACGGGGGAGTCGGTGGTTATTTCGGACACCATTTTGTTATTCGTTGTTTTGTCTTTTATGACATTAGGAAGTTCCAGAATGATCCAATAAAGAAGTCACACTTTAATGACAAGTGCATTTTAATTGCTAGGCACAAGTGCAAAACGAATAAATGAAATACTAATATTGGAATTAATACTTGGCATTTATGAGAAATCGCATTTTTAATGTGAAATGTGGGTGGCACTATATTGCCTGATCTCAGGAATAACTGAATTGTAAAATCTCAGAAGTTTTAGCGCCATCTGTTGGTAATGGGAGAAAGGTTCATTATTGGAATCATTTAATTTTGGCTTCACTTTCTTTCTATGCAATAATGGGTCAAAATTAAAAGATTTTTTTATTTAAAACATGGGCAGCGCCATTTTGTCTAATCTCAGAAATTTTAGCGCCACCTGCTGGTAATGGGAGAAATGATCATCCTTTAAATTCATTCAATTTTGGCTTCACTTTCATTCTAGGAATTATTGTGTTGAAATTAAAAGAATTTTGTAGGCCTATATAATAAATGGGCAGCGCCATTTTGTCTCATTTCATGCTGGAATAGCTGAATCGTAAAATCTCAGAAATTTTAGCGCCACCTGTTGGTACTTTAGGAAACGTTCATCATTGGATTCATTCAATTTTGGCTTCACTTTTCTTCTATGCAATAGTTTGTCAAAATTAAAAGAATCTTTATGTAAAACATGGGCAGCTCCATTTTTGTCTGATCTCAGAAATACCTAAATCGTAAAAATCTCAGAAGTTTTAGCGCCATCCGTTACTAGCGGGAGAAATGTTCATTATTGGAATCTTATTTTGGTTTCACTTTTCCTTCTATGCAATACTGTGTCAAAATTAAAAGATTTTTTTATGTAAATCATAAGCAGTGCCATTTTGTCTGATCTCAAAAATAGCTGATTTGTAAAATCTCAGAAGTTTTAGCGCCATCTGTTAGTAATGGGAGAAAGGGTTCTTTATTAGAATCATTCAATTTTGGCTTCACTTTCATTCTATGCAATAATATGTCGAAATTATAAGAGTATGTGTACCGGTATTGAAAAAGAGGAATTTTTGCACGTTTAATATGGTGGAAATTTTCTGAGATTTTTGTACACTAGGTGGCGCTTTTGGGGATAAAAATGGATGCCATCACTGACCAATAACTTAATTGTCAGAATATCCATGAAAGCAAATCACGAGTAATGTTTTTTTTTGCAAAAAAAAAATACCTAAATTTGTATTTTTTTAAAATTTGTTGTTAACTACCAGAATTTGCAAAAACGATAAATTTGTGATGCTATTTTGCCAATTCTGAAATATTCAGAGAAAAAAACCACTTTGTGTTTTTCTTCCTTGAAGAGAAATAAATGGAACTGCCCTGGTGGCTATCTCGATAATTACTTTTGTCATTTGAACTCTTGAAAGCTGAAGAATGAGGACCATATGTTAAGGGTGAAATTGGACCCTGGCAAGAAAATAGCTAAAAACAATGGGGTCATGCAGTTCAAGAATGTTAAGTTAGGATTTTGAGATTTTTTGAAAATTTACTAAAATGCCAATTTAACAAGTCTCTTAATGGTGAAAAGGATAAGCATTCATATTTGGTTTCAACTCTTAAAAGTGAGACAATTTAAGCTTGGATCATTCTGGTACTTTGCAGAATTTTGTGTTCAAAATTTTACAAGAGGTTAAAAGCTAACTGAACTTTATTGTAAAAATGGCTATTAGGACATTAGAAAATGCATTAAAAAATGGATGGCAAATGTTTACTTCCACTTCTTAACAATATGGTGGATCATTCTGATACTTTGGAAAATATATGAAAAGTTCCATAAGTTGTTCCAAGTTTTGATGCTTAGTTTCTAGAATAAGCCCATAACTGATAGTGAATTTAAATGCAGTTTTCCTCACATTTTTCTTTTTAAATTTTATTATGGATCATTCTGATACTTTGGAGGATACATTCTCATTTTGCAAGAATAAATTCAAAATTCTTTTAATTGTTTGGTAGAGTAAGTATGCATTCTGTTCACTTATTTTTCACTTGTTTTTCGTTAGAAGTTATTATAAGTCAAATTTTGTGTCGGATCATTCTGATACTTTGGAGAATACTCATTTTGACTCTGATACTTTGCCCTACTCATTTCCCATGACTGAATGCACAATTCTTCGTCAATTGTTTTATAGATTAAATAGGCCCTATATTGTATTCTGTTAACTTATTTTTAACCCTATTTTTTCAGAAGTTTTTATTATTGGTCAGTTTTTGTATTGGATCATTCTGATACTTTTGAGAATACATAGGTCCCTACACAATTTATAAGGCCAAATTAAAAATTTTGTTACTTAGTTGCTAGGCTAAATGTAATTGATTCACTGCACTCATTTTTCAGTGCAAACTTTATTTGGTTTAAAATATTATTGGATCATTCTGATACTTTCGAGAATACATACACTTCATATGACAGAATTCCAAATTATACAAAAATTGCTAGAACAATTTTATTGAATAATGTCTTTTATACACATTTTTCCTATTTTATTTTTGGATTTTTGCCACAATTAACGTGTTGGATCATTCTGATACTTTGGAGTATGCATGCACATTTTCCAAGACCAAATTCAAAATTCTTTCAAATTGTTGCTTGAGTAAATGTTTTTTTTCCACTCATTTTTTCTTAATTTTTAAATAATTATTGTATTTGAAAAGAATTTTATGGATCATTCTGATACTTTGGGAAATTGGTTACATTACAAAAGATCAAATTCAAAATTATTATCAATGGTTAGGCCAATAATTATTGTAATATTTTTTTCTCACACATTTTTTACCATTTTGTTTTGCTTATGTTTTTATTTTCAAAATTTTACAATGGATCATTCTGATACTTTGGAAAATACATACGCATTTCCCAAATTCAAAATTTTTCTAAAAGTGCTAGGCTAATCCAAAATGTAATGTTTTTTTGCTTATTTTTTTCCTAAATTTTTTTTTACATGTTTTTCATTTTTTGCAATATTGTGTAATAGATCATTCTGATACTTTGGTAACTAGGTTACAATTTCCAAGACCAAATCAAAAATTATTTCATGTTTGTTGCTAAGCCAAAGGTAATTTGTAACCATTTTTTTACCTTAATTTTTTCCAAAATTTTTACAAAATGTTGTAATGGATAATTCTGATACTTGGACAATACAAACATTTCCCAAGACCAAATTTAAAATTCTTTCAAATTTTTGCTATGCGCTAAGCCAAATATAATGGGCTTTTTTCACTCATTTTTACCTTAATTTTTTTGCAAGTTTTGCAAAATGTTGTAATTGATCATTCTGATACTTTGGTAACTAGCTTACTATTCCCAAGACCAAATCCAAAATTCTTAATTTTGTTGCAACGCTAAATGTAGGCCCCTATTTATTTTTTAACCCATTTCTTTAACTTAATTTTTTTCCACAAAATTTTGCAAACATTTTGTAATGGATCATTCTGATACTTTGGAAATTACAATCATTTCCCAAGACCAAATTTTAAAAAAAATCTTTCAAATTGTTGCTAGGCTAGACCAAATGTAATTTGTTTTTAACCCATTTTTTTACCTTAAATTTTTTCAAAAATTTTGCAAAAAATTTTAATGGATCATTCTGATACTTTGGAGAATACAATCATAACCCACGACCAAATTGATAAAAAATCTTCAAATTGTTGCTAGGCTAGACCAAAAGTAATTTGTTTTTAACTAATTTTTTGAACAAATTTTGCAAAAATTATGTAATGGATCATTTTGATACTTTGGAGAATACAATCATTTCCCACGACCAAGTTGAAAAAAATCTTTTCAATTGTTGCTAATCTAGACCAAATGTAATGGTTTTTTTTTCTCATTTTTTAACTTTAACTATTTTTTACAATTTTTGCAAAATGTTGTAATGGATCATTCTGATACTTTGCAATTGTATCTGGCAGCACTGACTGCAGGTCAACTGTTCGTTGCACTGAGATTGTTGTTTTGCTAGAATAAGTCGTATTTGAATAATTTAGTAAGAACAGTTGATTGAGTTTTCTGTATGAACGTTTTTAAAAGGGGCTTAATAATGGCCCTTTAGGATCACACACGCTGACCGCCCCAGCTTAATACCCCATTGGCCGCACTGCGGGGGGCGGTGTGGGGGCGCTAAAGGGGCGCAATTAAAGGCATTGAAGGACTTAATAAAGACAATAAAAACAGCACCCCCCTTAGATGTGTAGCATTATAATTTAATATGCTTCTGTGAACAAATACTATCATGTACATACAGACAAATGGGGAAAGTTTGGGGAGGGGAAGGGGAAATGGGGGAATTTATCCCCCCCCCCTCAAACCACCACCATTGGTTTTATTACAATTTTGAAATATTTAATACCGAGGAGAATGGTCACTCTGGCCGATTTTTATGGAGTCCCGGATGACCACTTTGAATGAAGAAGTGTAACACACACTGGAAGGTTTGCAAAATGTTGGG
>JAQIXP010003936.1:0-12243 GCA_034700285.1 Proteroiulus fuscus
ATGGGAGATTCAGCATGAAAATCTATTGGATACAGATGCATCGTGGGAGTTTCAGCATGAAAATCTATTGGATACAGATGCATTATGGGAGATTCAGCATGAAAATCTATTGGATACAGATGCATCGTGGGAGTTTCAGCATGAAAATCTATTGGATACAGATGCATTATGGGAGATTCAGCATGAGACAGATGCATCATGGGAGATTCAGCATGAAAATCTATTGGATACAGATGCATCATGGGAGTTTCAGCATGAAAATCTATTGGATACAGATGCATCGTGGGAGTTTCAGTATGAAAATCTATTGGATACAGATGCATCATGGGAGATTCAGCATGAAAACCTATTGGATACAGATGCATTATGGGAAATTAGGCATAAGACAGCTGCACTATGGGAAATTCCTTATTAAAAAATCTACCGTATTTGAGACAGCGATGCCACGCTGTTAAGTTAGGGCATTGTCTTCATAAAACTTGTCTGGTAACACGGTCTTACAACATTCACTAACCAGGGTATCAGCTCTAATCACCTGTATTCGAATCATCATTTACTCAATTAGTATGTACCTGGGCTTCTTACTTTATAAGCAATATCGAAACACGGTTAATGCATTGATCATGATTAATGTTATGAAATGATGAACATAATTATTATAATGCATTTATAATTATCTACCCACTGTTATTTTAATTTAATTTCTTACTATACCTATGATAGTGATTATTTTACACAGTTACGCTTGTGTTACGCCCACGTGAGTCAACGGAAGGACGGAAGAACGTAGAAACTTCCATTTTAAAATGGGCAATTAATATGGAAATCTAATTAGGCATACTTATTTTTTGAATTATTATTTTGAATTACTGCATTTTGTGTCTCTTACCTTTTGCACATTTCAGCCGCCGCTTTCCATGAATGCCGGATTCCGAAAAATCGGTAACAGAAAAATTCTTTCAGTTCCCAATCTACAAAATTAATAAACAAAAAAAAATAATTAGTGAAGTAATCTTGCTGCTGGGGGAGGGGGGGGTAATTACATACTCCCGCCTCTCCCCTTTAAAGGAAAAATTTTAAATTTTGTCACTGGCATGTGGTCGAACTATGAGGCAATTTTTGTTGGCATTTCAAAGTAGTCATGTATTTATATTCACAATGATAAAAGGGATTAGGACTCAATTTTTAAGTAAGTGCCCATAATGTACGGTAACTAATTCTTTAATTACTCAAATAAATAATAATAAACACATTTACGAGGTTATAAAAATTAACTGGCAAAACTGGCATATTTTTAGCAATTAAAGACATCAAAATTAAGGCCAATATAGTTTTGTTTTAATCCAGTGCTTAGTCAGACCAACGTTAACTTTGTTCATTTTTCGCCCTAGCGACCTAAAAGGAAACCGTGAGTTGCTGGTACAGATGCCAACAAAAATTATTTTCGAGTCCAGTCACGTGGTGGCGCCACGAGTCGATTTTTTAGTGTTGATCTTACGAGTAAGTTGACACGATTTAGGAAATAATATAAATACTCATCCAGTAGGCCTAGTGTCAGAGTTTTAGTGGAATTAAATCTGATAAAATTGCATCGAATAACATTAGTGTACATAGGGTTAATTTTAATTTCCCCTATACATGTAGGCCTACTAACGTTACCAAATGCATTTTTATCAGATTTAATTACATCTTAACTTTTAAACAACTAGGTTAATGATATTCAAACTTTCTGGATTTCGTTATATTCAATTCAATACTCGAATGACAAAAGGCCAAAGCTGTTACTGAATAAAATAAAAACGAAATAAAGTAACTTCCAAAAAGTGGCCAATTGAAAAAAAAAATCTCAAATTACTAAATAGGCCTACATTGGTCTAATACTTTAATTTGTGTATGCTAACAGGTGCATATCTTTATATCTCTTTAATTAAATTATGATTTTTTTTATTATGAATTCCTGTGATTTTTTTATAATGAAATTGTTAATCGTGAATAAAGACTTAATTTCCTTAAATCTGCATTGAAAAGTGAATTTGTTTGAAAAGAAGAAGAAATGCACTTAAATTGCGTGTGTATGAGAGAGATAGAGAGAGTAATAATTATTATAATTTATAAGGATGGGCGTGGCAATTCTTAATTCATTATAATTTATTATTATTGTTATTATTTCGTTATAACCAGTCCATTGACACTTCAGGCTTAGCTAGTGGACAATGAAAATAAAAACTTTCACTTTTATAATGAAATTCAATTAAATGCTTAATTGACGATTAAGACTTATTTTTGCGCTGAAAAACAAACAATAGTTTAAGTTTAGAGAATTCGGTGTTAATGAACTTATATAGAATAAATACCAATAGCAATCTTTTAAGAATTTATCGAGGAAGTCATTTCGTAAATTTAGGCCTACAGGTAACATGTACGTGTAATTGGACTTTCTTGACCTCCTCTGATCAATGGAAACATTTTCCCTGACCAAATTCCTCTTCCCTGACTTATCCCTGACCTTGCGGGTCAGTATCATTTATGTACGAAACCGTAATGGTGCTTGAAAAATTCAAACTAAAGGAGCGTCCACGCTATATCACAACACGTGTTATATAACAAAGTTATACAACTTGTTACAAAAAGAGATGTTATTTAACATTTTTCTTGGTATATCATCCATATTGTATCATTCAGTAACACGTTATATAACAAGTTATACAACAAACTTCTAACCAATTTCGTTATATAACGATGTTACGAAGATAGATGTAGATGAAAGTTATACAACTTGTTACAAAAAGAGAAAAAAAATATATAGCACGATGCCATTTAACATTTTTCTTTGTATCACCCATATTGTATCATTCAGTAACAAGTTGTACAACATAGTTATATAACGATGTTTTGTGATGTAGTGTGGACTCGCCTTTACATACTATACGAAATGCATCATCGCATCATTCCCAACCAATTTTTAAAATAAATTTAATAATAACAAAATAGTGACTTGACAAAAATAAAATTAAGGAAATAAGATATATTTTTTAGGATGGGGAAAAAACCTTACTTTAGATTAAAATGTGGTCTTATTTTGAATAAAAGAAATTTACGAAAAAATTAGCAGTACCTGGTGCATAAAAAAATCCTGGGATAATTTTAAACTACTTTCAGATTATTTTTATTTAATTTACAAAAAAAAAAAATCAATTCATTTGAGTAAAACATTTTCAGGGAAACATGCAATAAAAACACAGAAAAGCATCGCGGGAATTAAAAGCTTTTTACTGAAAATGAATTAATTGTGCATTAAAAGAAATGAGACCAATGACCATTCAGAAGAGACTTGGTCAATTTTCTCATAAAAACACAAAATAAAATAAAACTTACCTTCTGGACATTCGAATAAACTATTATTGCTTGCCTGAAATTATAAAAGAAAACCCAAATTAGAAAAACAAAATAAAATTAAAATAAATTTCAAAAAAATACTAACAACACAACGTCCTAACATAACCTACTGTTCTCGGTAATGCCTAAAAACAGTTGGCAATGGGTCAACTTAAAGGGAAAGTCCCCTTTCAAAGAAGTGGGTTGTAGGAGGGAGAGCGAGAAAACTTAGGAAAGTCATGGAAATTGCAATTGGATTTGAGCCCATGTGCACCAATCATTAAATAAAATGTCCCGAATACGTGGATTTGGTTGAAAATGCAAAACCCAAATAGGCCCCATTTTACTGACATTATGTAGCGCCCTCTACTGGGTAAAGAGCATAGGCTCTCAAGTGTTAGAGGGCGCCACCAACTATCAGTATCTGCTGAAATCTATGGAAAAATGGCGCCTAACGTGTATTTGTCACAGCCATTCATATCTAGTAAGTGTGTACAAGTTAAATATCACTTGTTTCAAACTGGGACTTTCCCCTTTAAATCTTTTGCAACAGAAAAATACAAAAATTTCTACGGTGGTTCACAGTTAGAAACCCCATACTAACCAAACTATAGTGAATTCAAACCACAATTCTTAATACGCTTCAGAAGCCTTCTCAGCTATGAGCCACCGTAGAAACTACAGATTTTCCATGCTTTATTTAAAGATCGAATTAAAATTTCTACATTCTGCTAATATCAAGAGTGTTGAAAGCCATTTTGTTTTTTTTAATTAGTAAATCGAGCATACTCCAGAAAGGTTTTGAAGATAATTTGCCAAGTGGCCTAAACGCCACATTGAAAGTAAACTTGATAAAAATGCTTCGGGTAACATTAGATCTCATGTTATCCAATGCATTTTTATCAAATTGAATTCTACAGTAAACCAAACAAAGTAGATTAATTACTTTATTACTTTCTAGATTGTATTACCCTGTTTCTATATAGATCAATAGGCCTACTAAAAAATTGACTAAGGTTTCAATCCATAATTAAAAAACAAAATGGCTTCCAAAACGAGGCGGATTTGCCAGGGGGCCGTCTTAGATTCTAGTACATGTATAGAGGATCCAACATGCTCAGGTTCAAACCTGGCTACTCTAATGGCACGAAATAGGATATTTTTGTTTCTGTGAAAAATTAAGCGAATTAAATCCCAGAAATATAAAATATGATCCAATGGATTGTTTCTTCCTGACTCACGCTCTCAAATTTGCCTCTTTTTAAAGCCAATTTTTATTTTTTTAATTTTTAAGTTTTAGAACCTTAATCTAGAAAGTAAATAATTCGTCTATAGCTTTGTTTGGGTTACAGTAGAATTTAATTTGACAAAAATGCATTGGATAACATGAGATTGGATGTAATAAAATGCATGTTTATCAAGTTTACTTATAGACATATACACTGGCGTAACTTGGATTTACAGAAGGGGGAGTCAGTTGACCAATGGGGGGATTGACCCCCAACCCCCCCCCCCCCCCCGGTAAGCCTATGTACCTTATCTACTTTTCAATACGAAAAGATTCTGGGGTGAATCTTTCCCATGAATCTGTTTGAATGAGTAGAATGACATTTAATATTAACCCGTGAATCACCATCATAATCAAGTCAGAAAATAATTGGGAGGGTTCCGGCATGGGCGTAGGGAGGGAAAATTTTCTGACGGCACCCATGGCTTCCAGGCTTATCTTACCTCCGCCCCCCTCAGCACTGCTCCCCCTTCCCCTCCCAAACATGTAATATCTGATTGCCCCTTCCCCGGCCCAGCAAAAAAATAGTCTGCAGAAAATTCGAAGTTTCTGCAGTTTATTTGCAGTCTAAAACTGCAGAAAAACTGTAATTGAAATTACATTTCAGAAGTTTTATGGAACAAAAGCCTGCATAATTTGTGCATGTTTTTTTCTACTGTTTTTCTGCATTTTTTCTACAATATTTCTGTAAATTGTCTACGGTATTTCTGCATTTTTTTTTACATTTTTGTGATACAAAAAAACTGCAGGAAAATTGCAGAAATACTCGTACTACATAAAAAATGTAGAAAAACTGTATAAAAAAACATGCAACTTTTCTACATAAAAACTACACAAATTATGTAGACTTTTGTTCCATAAAACTTCAGAAATGAGATTTAAACTACAGTTTTTCTGCAGTTTTAGACTGCAGAAGACTTCGAATTTTCTGCAGACCTTTTTTTGCTGGGGGCCCCTAGCAAAATCCTGTATCCGCTCCTGATTCTTGCATCCCCCATTTCAAATTTAGGCTTTCAAACATATTTAGTGAGTACAAGCAACAATGATAATAATGTTTACTGGCGGATAAGTTGGGGGGCCCTTCCTTATTGCCGCCCCCCTGGATCCGTTCATCAACGGATGTTTTTCGACTTTTCAGGACTATTGCTTGTAGCATGCTCGTTGTAAAAATTTATAACTATTGCTTGTGGTAAACCCAAGATTGAACCATTGCCGTCGACATTGGACACTGGTCAATTGATTTGAGAAAAGTCCATCCTTACCTGAGTTAAACAAAGAAAAGATCCTAATAATACTACTAAAAAGATGGACACGAGGTGTAACGTTCTCCAAGAACATCCTCGCGTTCTATTCCATTTTGGAACAAGCATTGAGAACAAGAGTTCTGAAAACACTCTCGAATCCAGCGCACGAACAAAGTTTGTGTCAGTCGATAACTTTCATGAATATTCCGTTCAAATCATTTAAAATATTATCTGATATTCCTCGATTCGGAGCCAAATTTGTCGGCGAGTTTTCGTAGCAACAACCAGCAGCAGAAGAAGCGGGGTTAAAAAAAAAGCCGGGTGTTTTGTTTTTTTGGCGGACGTACACACTTACTCACGCGCGCACTTTTTTTTTTGCACACAATATCTTGGAACCCGTCCGCCTCGTTCTAAATTTTTAATTTGAAAAATGTAAACGATCAACCGACGTCCTCACCTTTGCAACAACAACTTAGAAATGGCCGGTTTCTGCCTTTAGGGGAAAAAAATCTAAAGGTGAGTTTGAAAAAACTGGTAAGGAAGAGGTTAAAAATAAGGGGGAAGGACAGACACCTGCGCAAAAGTAAAAGACTTCGGGCAACAGGTTGGAAAAGAAGGCTGACTTGCATTATAGTATAGGGGGTTAAAAAAAGAGAGATTCCTTCTTCAACCCTCCAAACAGGGTTCTATTATAATCTGAACATGCAAGACGTCTCGCTGTTCGACTTCTTATATTTTTATCAATTCACCTTTCATTTCCTAAAATAATTTATGAATAAGTATTTATGGGTAAATATACATTAATCACAACAAAGCCTGAAAGCTTAATTTTGATCATTTTCCACCTGTCCTGCCTAGCTATCAGGAAGGAATCTATGCCCAATCTATGATTTCCTTCCTGAAGTTCTTGGTAGGTATTAGGTATTTAGGTTGACTATAAAATAATGAAAAATTCCATCGTAAACATCAAAAACAAGCGATATTTAAGTTGCTCACACTTTAACTACTACAGATATGAACGGCTGTGAAAATAATAATTGCAGCCGTTTTCATTCGAAGAAATCGAGAAGTTCCGAAATCAAGAAGAATACACGTAAGGCGCCATTTTCCATAGATTTCAATAGACACTGAAAGTTGGTGGCGCCCTCTAGGACGTGCGTGTCTACGTGTTTAACGAGAGCGGACGCCTTTTATCCTGTAGAGGGTGCTACATGCTTTTAGTAAAATGTCGCCTATGTGGGCTTTGCATTTTCAACCAATTAAATGTATTAGTGACATTTTAATTTAAGATTGTTGGGCTCAAATCAAATTGCAATTTCAATGAATTTTAAAATTTTTCACGTTCCTTTTCTTACAATCCACTTCTTTCAAAGTTGGACTTACTAGACGTACAAAAGCTGTCTGATAAAAATAATCCTGTAATTTTTTTTATAAAATTCATTTGGCCAACCCAATATTGCCAAAATATATGTTCACCCTATAGGGAGCGATAGGTGCCTAATAATTAGTGTAGGTCTACGATTTGGGGAATTTCCCCCTCAGGGTAAGCCACTTTAAGGGGGTCAGGGCAGTTTGGTCACGTGAGTGCTCACACATTCACAATTAAGGTGGGATAGATGGACATCCGACCCCTTGAACTCTGCAGTAAATAAAAATGGCGATTTGCACTGAATGAACAATGCTGTTATAATTGTCACATAATATAAAATAGGAGCAGTAAAGCTTCCTTACATTATTTAAGTCCAAATCAATGGCTTAATTCAGATGTAGCGAATAGTAGGGATGATGCCATGTTGGATATTCGCTACTCTTCACTTCTGTAACTACAGGTTAATTAGGGATACTTATGCAATTGTTCACTTATCTCATTTTTGAAAAATTGGCTCATTCGCTTCTTGTGAATTAAGCCATCGAATTGTAGATAAACTACATGTTGATTTTTAACTAGCGTTTCGTGACCTTTGCCCTCTCTCAAAGTAACGTTCGACCCCTGATTGGTTATTTATGCAATAGCGTAAGAGGTGTATAGGTCAGTGAATGAGGGTCAAAATTATTTTTTTTTATTAATGCAGGAATTAAGGGTTGCCAGGTGCTTGTTGGGGTCAACCGGATCAAAATTGACCTTTGGTGAAAAAAAAAAAAATACATGTGTGCTGACATGGGAAACCTTTAACAAGTCAACTACAAGAACATTATTGTTATTATTAGCTTTGTTAACAAACAAAATAACAAATTAAGCACTATTAAAGTAGATACATTTGTATTTACCATTTATGTGCTTTTATAATTTTTTTATTATTATTATTTTTGTATGACTTTACATTTACATGTATTAATAATAATTCACTTTTGTTGAATAAATGAATATTTTTGGAGCTGATGTCATGTTCTTGGCAAGGTCAACAATGCAGCGAGGGAGTTAAAAAGGCATTTAAAAATGGCGTCCGGGTTGTTCTTTTAAAGGGAAACTTTAAAACAGGATGGATTTAATTTAATCACCAGGTTTAAAATATTTTGTTTTTAATAAATGGTTGATTTTAATAAAATAATTAAAAAAATTGTGGTTTTACAATGCCAGTCTGATTCATTAAATAACCTAAGAACATAGTGAACTATTTGCTCACTAATTGGTAAATAAAATATAATTACTCCTGTATTATAAATGATGTTTGGTCAATCATAAGCTTTGGCACGTAGTTACCTAACCAAGAGTGACCCCCCTTTGTCCTAGAGTTGATACTGGCTGTTATTAAATTTAAAATAAATAAAAAATGTTAACTGCCCTTTATTAAACACGTGTGTTCACGCTAATGCCACTTTATTTTCTTGCAAAATAATAAAAATTATAATTTTAATAATTTAATAAAAAACTGAATGTCGAATTCAGTGATTTTTTTTTTAGTAAAAATTTATCCACCCTGGATTAACCTATCCCATATAACTAAATATTTTGTAAATATGATGATAGTGGGATAATCCCCCTACCAAATGGCATCATATGCTGATCGTAGGGTACTGAGTTGAATTGAATTGAAAATAGACAAGTCAGGAAATCCGATTATCATCAACACATGAGATGCTAAGGATTTCGGATTTGTACAGTTTCAGAAAACAAGATTTAAATGAACGAAAATTAATTGAGAAGATGAGACAAAGTGAAAATGGCATGTCCAGTCCAGTCCTTGACCTTCTCAATTGGAGAATAATAACACAATAAGGAAACGAAAACAGAAGGGAAACGAAATTCCACTTAAAGGTGCACACGCAAGCAAAAAAAAAAAACCTGTCTTCCTTCTGAACAGGTAAGAAGAGGGATAACTGTTGTGTCCACTTCATATTATTGCCCAGTGTCCATCAATTTTTTTTTAAATAGCAGAAATGCCACTTGGGTCATTCACCTCACAACTTATTCACTTTTTACGCCCTCTGGATAGGACTGTGACAAACGAAAGGTGGGGCCAATGGGAAATACACACAAAAAAAAACAAAAAAAAAGTTGAAAAAAATGCATTCATTTTGACAAAATAACCTGTTTACGTTTTATATCCTAGTTGTTATTTGTTTTCTATCCTGATTTCTTAAGAAGCAGGAAAAAGTGAAAAGGAATGTGGAAGGAATTTTTCAACTGTCGTCATTCCCCGACATAAAATGACGGGAAAGGGAGTGTACAGGTGGGGGGGATGGGGGCACTAGGCCCCCCCTTAGCCAGAGAAAATTGCACCTTTTTACCGGGAGAAAATTTCCCTCCCATTTAACAGGACAAGATTGAACTTCCCCCCCCCCCCCCTCTTAGCAAAATTATGTATGATGTATTTGCCTCTTGATGACGGGGGAGGTTAGTGTTATTTTGGTTCCCCCGTCTTTGAAAATGGTTGAAATTGCGGAATTTGACTTTGTCATTGGGGTAAGGGAGGTGGGGGCAGCAAAAAATAGTCTGCAGAAAATTCGAAGTTTCTGCAGTTTATTTGCAATTGAAATCTACATTTCTGAAGTTTTATGGAACAAAAGCCTGCATAATTTGTGCAGTTTTTGTGTAGAAAACGTGCATGTTTCTTTTCTGCAGTTTTTCTGCATTTTTTCTACAATATTTCTGTAAATGGTCTATACGGTATTTATGCATTTTCAAACATTTTTGTGATACAGAAAATTGCAGGAAAATTGCAGAAATACTATATAGGCCTACATAAAAAATGTAGAAAAACTGA
The DNA here is from genome assembly GCA_034700285.1 of Proteroiulus fuscus. Taxonomy (NCBI): domain Eukaryota; kingdom Metazoa; phylum Arthropoda; class Diplopoda; order Julida; family Blaniulidae; genus Proteroiulus; species Proteroiulus fuscus. The sequence continues at coordinate 10,113 of JAQIXP010003936.1, forward strand.
ATAAAAAAAAACATGCAACTTTTCTACATATAAAATGCTCAAATTATGTAGACTTTTGTTCCATAAAACTTCAGAAATGAGATTTAAACTACAGATTTTCTTCAAATTTTCTGCAGACTTTTTTTTGCTGGGTAAACATCATTTTACTCAAATAAAAATACGACTATTTTCAGTCCAAGCTATATGCTGCCTCAAAAGGACCCATAAAAAAGAGTTTAAGGGGGCTGTCCACACTTTTGAGAGCCTATATGGGAATCTCCATGTTAAATAAAAGTACAAATTTCTAAATAATGGCTAAACATAAATTGATGGGGTTTGATTTTTATGAAGGACAATTACGTTTACTAAAAGGCGATGCATGATTTTTTTGATTATATCTGCCGGGGGATTATCTAATCGGGCAAAATGTGGCGAAAAACTCAAAGGTAAACTTTGAAATTCGATAAATAAATATAGAATGCACGTAATAACAAAATCGATCTTATACATTTTGTAGTAAATTAAATAAGATTTCCAAAAAATTAAACCCCATCGTTATCCACTCAGCCAATATTGAGATCTGTTAAATTTTGGCAAAAATTGCACGTTTATGTAAAACAGCATGGAAAAACGAAACAGTCAACTTTGAAAATCGATAACTACATTCAGAATGCACGTGACGTCATAATCATCCAACAACTTTCAGTAAAATTAATAATCTTGGACAAAAATCAAATCCTATTGTTCAACTTTTACCCGTTCTTTGAGTTAACACAGTTTGAAGAAGACGAATTTAACATTGAAATCCCCATAGGCCCACGCTGTTAAAAGTGCATCATGTGGACAGCACCCTTAAAGCAAATTTTAGTTACTCAGTACCCTGTCTAGTTAGCATGATATAGTTACTTGCAGAGCCGTCGCCATGTAAAGCCATATATGTATATATAGAAGTTCCAGTATATACATAAAAGTTCAATAAGGAATACATTCTTTTGTTGAGCAGGGTATGTTATGTAATATTCTATCCCAAGAAAGAAATCCATGCAAGGTCAGGGCAGGCAAGCAAATAATTGAGAAAATTGTCAGTTCGCTACTTGTATTTTTTAGGAATGATTCCTTGTAGGATATTCGCTTCACTTCTGTAACTTTAACAATTATTGGTTCAATTAAATTTCTGTAACTTTAGGTTCATCAGGGACACTTCTAGGATCACAATGGTTCACTTATCTCATTTTTATACATATTGGTTTATTCGTCTTTTTCGTCGTCAATATTAAGGTGCTTAGCAAATTGTTACAGTGTCAGAAGAGTGTCATGGCGCTACATGTAACATATTTGTTGGATGACCCCTAAGACGACCGGATGTGAGTGTTCACGTGACATTTCCGAATATACCATCCAAAAGAGTGGACTCGATGAAAACCCATTTGCTAAGTGAACTAAATCGTTTCTAATGCCATCATCAGATTGCTTTCTAATGGAAATTGAACCAAATCAAATCAAGCAGAGTATCTCTCCCTATGCATTAAATAGGGGGTGGTTGGTTGGTTAATATTGCCATTACCATTGCCATCTGAGAGCATTAGGCCTACCAAGAAAAAGAAAAACAAAAAAAAAAAGGCAAAACAATCCCACACCAAAAGAATAAACTTTTTGTTTTGTCCACTTTCCATTGTGTGTGTGTGTGTATTGACCGAGCAGTTCCAGCTGGATATATATTTAATTCCGATATCAGTATCAAAGGCAAAATGAGAGAAAACTCCAGTTCCAATTCCAAGCCTATAAAAGTCAAGTCCATTCAGCAGTCGTTTATATACTTAGGGTGCATTCATGGATGCCAATGGTGGCAATTCAATTACCAGTTCACTAGAAACTAATGAGGCCAACACCAAAGTTGGCTTTGGCCAAAAAAAAAAAGAGAAAAAAACCAATTATAAGCACAGCTCACTGGCTCCAATTAATATTATTATCATTATTATACGTATAGGCCTAACAGTCAGCTTTAAACATAGTTATAATCCAATTGCAAAGAGATATAGGGCCATTCCATGAAAAAGTCAACCAAATTTAATTTGTTTCAAAAAATTAAAATTGTTATAAATATGTTGTTTTATATATCAAAAGAAAGATAAAATCGTGTAGAATATGAATA
>JAQIXP010003937.1:0-12242 GCA_034700285.1 Proteroiulus fuscus
CGTGATGGCGACCATGACCGTGATGGCGACCATGACCGTGATGGCGACCATGACCGTGATGGCGACCATGACCGTGACGGCGACCATGACCGTGACGGCGACCATGACTGTGACGGCGACCATGACCGTGATGGCGACCATGACCGTGACAACGACCATGACCGTGACGGCGACCATGACGTTGATGGCGACCATGACCGTGATGGCGACCATGACCGTGATGGCGACCATGACCGTGATGGCGACCATGACCGTGATGGCGACCATTACCGTGATGGCGATCATTACGATGATGGCAAACATTATCATGGTAATATTTGGTTAGAAAGATGGTTGAAAGATTGTCAAGTGGTTGAAATGCCACGATGTAAGGAAACTTGATAAAAATGCATTGAATAGCATTAGCTTAATGGAAAATTTGCCCTTAAATAATGTTATCCAATGCAGTTTTGTCCCATTTGAATATACATTAACTCTCAAGATTGTGCTAACTTGATTCTAAGATTAATACTAAAAATTGACTATCAATTTAAACCATAAATACAAAACATACGGGCTTCCTAAAACTAGAGGGTCTACAGATGACGTCATATTTTCAATAAAGAAAATTTAAAAAATTGGCCAAAATTTTGGCTCTCTCTCTCACCTGTAGTTATGAAAGTGCACCCTGATATAAAGATGAATATTCTTCTGTTGGCTAGGCAATGGCCAAAGAAGCAAAAGAGCTCTCCAAGAAATAGCATAATTGTGCTGATAAAGTAAAAAGCAGCAGCCCTAGTGACAGCATCTGAAAATATATTTAATAAAAAAATACTTTAAAAATTTATAAAATTAATATCAAAACTGTCAAAATAATATCATAAATAAAATGTCCTGAATACATGGATTTAGCTGAAAGTGCAAAGCACAAATATAGACACCATTTTACTGACAGTATGTAGCGCCCTCTACTGGATAAAAGGCATCAGCTCTCACGGAACACGCAGACAAGCATGTCCTAGAGGGCGCCACCAAAGTTTAGTGTCTGCTGAAATGTAAGGAAAAATGGCGCCTAAGTGTATTTGGCAAAATTTCGTGATTTCTTCAAAATGGAAACCCTGCTGCTATTATTATTGTCACAGCCATTCATAGCTAGGATCCCTTGTTACCTTATTACAAAGTGGGACCATCCCTTTAAAAACAACTTAGAAGAACCAGTTCAAAATACTAAAACGTTGACAAGTACATTTTTAGGATGGTTCATGTATAGACAACTCATTCAAAATAATGTTTTGGATTTGCAAAAATATGCCAGAATTATATTATTTACATAATGGGGTAGTACTCAACTTAACCACAGGATGGCGCCACATAGTCTTCAAGAAAATGGCCTCCTCTATTGAAAATAATTTTTCTATAATTCACGCAATATATATTATAATTTTCCAATTCAAAATTTAAATTTCTTCAGGCTTGAGGAAACTGACTTAACTCCCAAATGTTACCAAAAACTAGTTTCTAAGTTAACTCAAGTCGCAAGAGGGCGCCAGGGGTACTGCCTAATTCGTTAATTAACTAATAACCTAAATTTATCCCAAAAAATGGGGGGAAATTTCGTTTTTCTTCATTAGTTTTAAGCCATACTACCCGTGTTTAAGCAGTATTAATTTTAACATTTACACACCAAACTACTAAGAGATATACCTCCCGACAGCTTATCTTACCAGGAGATCCACCGGCCCTCTCAAAGCTCTTCCCCGCGCAGGAGCGCAGGAGAGCGGGGAAGCGCTTTGCGAGTGCCGGTTGAACTCCTGGTAAGATAAGCTGTCGGCAAGTGTACCTAAATCCATTAAAATTATGGTTTCTTGGCAAAAATTAATGTCGTCCATTTCAAGCAAAAGGTTACATAAATATAAACTCCATCAACATTCTATATACATGTTATAACGCAGCTATTAAAACTTTTCTGTATCATGATCATGTAATAAAAATGGTAGAATCCTAATTTACGTTAAGACCCAGCCAGAAAATGGCTCAACTGGAAATATATATTGGGCAATAAAGTCTGCTGCATGCAATTCCTAAGATATTTATAAACTCCATGTGGTGCTATACATTAATTTTATATACACTTTTTTGAAATATTAAATATACTAGACTACAGTTGAGGTGGGGGTTATTTTTACTCCAAATAACTCAAATGCCAACAGCATATATGGCTTAATTCACGAGTAGTGAATAAGCCAAAAGTCGCTTTGGAGATAATAGCGTTTTTATGGGGAAAAAAAGGTATAATTTGGAAATAAATGATGTTAAAAGGCTGAAATTTGGTAAATAGTTAAAAGAATATATATTTTATAAGGAATGTGCTAATTTTTGTTAAATAATTAAAGTAGTAAATTAATTAAGTCATTTGAGAAATAAGAGGCTTAAAAATGCACATTTGTTAGTTTGACTTTGATTAATTTTGCAGGAAAGCGGAATAAATTAAGTGTGGAGTAGCACATCTGCACATCCGTTAGTTTGATTTTTGAATAAAGTGAATGTTATCACATTCGCCACTTGTATTTTAACAAAAATCCAGGTCTCCAGAAATGTTTAAAATGTAAACTAACGAATGGTACCATTCACCACTCGTAACTTTTAGGAATGATACCTTGTTGGATATTCGCTTCTCTTCCCTTCTGTAACTTATTGGTTAAATTAATTTATGCAAGTTTAGGTTAATTAGGGAGACACTTCCAGGATCACAATGGTACAAGTATCTCATTTTCTGACAAATTGGCTCATTCGCAACTTCTGAATTAAGCCATCGATATTATTTTGTAATTAATTTCACAAAATTTACTAACATTACAAAAATTATCCCAAAAATAAACAGTATAAAAAAATTTCAGGACTCACATGGAATAGCCATTGTAGAATCGTAAGGATCCGGACTGTATTCTTCCTTTGGAAAATAATCAATGTTGATGCAATTCATTTGGGTTTGTCCAGCTGAAAAATAAAAGCGAAAAAACACGATTGAAATCTAATTTTAACAGAACCGAAAATGTGCCAAAAATTAGCAGGTAAGTGTATGGGACGCCATAGGGGAATACTAATTCCCTGAAAAGCCAAACAATGTGTTGATTCATTTCACAAATCAAAATGGTCAAGCAATTCCCAAAATGCAAATAAAATTGAAGTTTGGTCAATACTGGCATTATGAGACCACTGATGTAAAAGCACTAGTGATTCTGCTTTTCGGTTAATCCAATTGACAGCTAATTGTTGACTCGAAAACTGTCCTGTTCTTTTTACACAATTAATGCCTTGAGTACACAATGGATTTCAATGAAACAGAAATGCTAAGCAACAATTCTCTGGATAATTTATAAAAGCAAATACAAGCAGTTAAAATCACAGTAAATCAGTAAATAAACAAGAAGGAAAACAGCCTATCGCGTAAATCCAAGCTCAATGAGATTAAAGGGGCAGTCTTACCTTGTAACATGTATACTTTTTAAAAACTGAGGACAATATTATAAAATGATGAAAAGAATGGAAACTTAAAGGGACAGTCCCACCTTACCTCAAGCATCTTTTGCAAGAAAGAGGGGTCAAATACAAGAAGAGCGTAGAAATTAGAAATTTAATTTATAATTTATCATTCAACAGTTATTAATTTTGAAACATGTCAATGTGGACAAAAATATTGATGGTTGATAGTAGCCATGTTGGAAGTCATTAAGTTAATCCCTCTAGTAATGAACTTGATGGTGTACAAGTTTTTGGGTAACTGATAATGCACATAACCAGGACTGGTAGAGTTGCACTGCTCTTGCAGTGTGTGCATCATTTATTGTGGCTACCCTTGTACAAGTACATTTCAATACACATAACTATTCCATAGCAAAAAAGTGAAGCTAAAATGAATATTTCAATGTATTAAAAGTGATCCCTGTAACATGCATTTTAAAAAACGTCCTATTTCCCAATAACGTAAGTTTGCTGAAAATATTAAGCGTATCTTGGCGCTGTGATCGGATCATGCGCCTTTGCGATCCAGTTCACAAATAGTTCTTTAACTGCATCACTGGTTATAACCCAAAGCTCTTCGTTTTTAAGTGATTTCATTTGGTACTCAATCTAGTTAGGTAGATCACAAATGAGTAACCTTTTCTTGTTAACTCACATTGTGATCCTGCACGTCAAAATGACATAGGCTACCGAAAAAAATGACTTCAGCTTCAGACCATTAACCAAATGATTATAGAGAACAAGACTAAGCTAGGGGCAGCACTATAGAACGTCAATTTACCTTATGTATTGTCGATATTTGCTGGAAGGTGGCGTGATTTTACTGTTTTAGAACGTGATCACGTGCAAAATTGAGCAAGCATCAATGGAATAGATGCACGTGCCTCTGGTTAAGCACGTGACTCGCACATGCAAAATTGGGCAAGCTTCTATGGAGTATTCACGTGCAATTCACGTGCTCAACTGGATCAAAACAGCAACAGCATCGCTGGTATCAAAAATAGGCAACTCTTATTTAGAAAATTCCCTCCACCATGCACCGCCTCTTGCTATGATCTTGGTCTCTATACGGTCATAACAACAAAATAGCCTAACCTAACCAAACATTATTGAAGGGGGGGGATGAGGATTTTGGAAAAAAAGTAAACATACATAAATTACCAACCCTATTCCCTATCTTTTACAAATAACTTTCCCTAAAGTAAGACTTCCCCTTTAATGGAGAAATCTATAGATAAAACTAATAATGTTTATTTTTACACATGCAGACTTCCGGATTACTAATCTTGATTGTTTCCACTATGATCTTTTATCGAATTGTGATCATCACTTTGCGAAGTGCCCTAGCAATTCTAGCATGCATTTGGATGAAAAATCTAGTTCAATCAACCTTAATAGTTGACACTTGACAAAGGAACCTGGGCTCAAAAAGATTTTCTCTGAATGAATAAAACCAAGCAAGAAATGAACATAATTGTTAAAATCCAATTATTCCAAGTATTCCTCGGCAATGCATGGCCTTTTGCCTTCTATGCAAATGCTGAATGTATAATATTATGTGTGGAAAATTAAAAGGAAAAGGATTTTGATAGCAAAATCAAGAAGAAGACGAAATAAGTGAGTGGGATTAAGAGTAGATAAAAGCAGCTATTAAAGTCAGTGCCATGTCATTCATTTAAATCACAGAGGGAATTTTGAGGGAAAATTAAGTTCAAAAATTGCAAATCTTTACAAGTGTAAACTTAGAATGTAAAAATGCATACGTAAAATTTTTAAACCATAATTTGTAAACATTGCAAATCAGCAGGAGCACTTCTTCGAAATTTCTCAAGAATTTTGGAAAAAATGAGGACAGAAAGTGAGTAGAATTATGCCAGAGATGGATCCGAAAGGGCTTGGAGGGAGAGGCAAGCCCCCCCCCCCCACCACTATCAATGTTCAGCAGCATTATTTAAAAAGACTCTATGAGGGGAGGGGTTTTGTTTTTTCTATTTTGGAAGAGGGGTTTTTTAGCATTTGTGCAAAATATACACTAGTCATATATTATCTCATAATACAAGTGGTATTTTTTTTGCAAATTTTGCAAAATTCAGTTTAAAAAGTTGTCCCCATAAACATTATAACAAGTCATATATACAAGTTACTACAAGTTAGGGTACGAATTGGGTCTGCACTAGCCAAAAATTGCTGTTTTATTTAGAATTTCATGTTCAATTAAAGAGGAAGTCCCACATCATGATGAGTAATTTGTAAATTCTAAGCATTGGAATAAAAACGTAGAAATAAACTAAAAAAAAATGCAATAAGACTTTCCATTAATGAGAAATATCACAATTTTTATGCGAAAAAATAACATGGGCAGCGCCATACTTGCAGAAATATCCGAGGGGAAAAAACTCAGAAGTTTCAGCGCCATCTGTTAGTAATGGGAGAAAGGTTCAACATTGGAATCATTCAATTTTGGCTTCACTTCTCTTATATGCAATAATGCACAGAAGAAAAATATCAATAAAAAATTATACTGAAGAATATCACAATTTTTATGTAAAACATGGGCAGCGCCATATTGCCTGATCTTATAAATACCCGAATCGTAAAAACGCAGAAATTTCAGCGCCATCTGTTAGTAATGGGAGAAATGTTCAGCACTAGAATCATTCGATTTTGGCTTCACTTTCCTTCTATGCAATAATACACAGAAATAAAATATCAATAAAAAAATGTACTGAAAAATATCCCAATTTTATATAAAACATATTGCCTGCATGATCTTATAAATACCCGAATCTTAAAAACTCAGAAATTTTAGCGCCATCTGTTAGTAATGGAAGGAAGCTTCAGCGCTTGAATCATTCGATTCTGGCCTCACTTTCCTTCTATGCAATAATGTATAGAAAAAAGGAGTTTAATGGCCTCAAACTGTGACAGAATGTGACGTGGGAGATTGAAGTAAAATGAAGTTTTTATGCAAATGTTTTTATGAACAGCCCTCAAATTTTACGGGAAAAAAAATACACGAAACACATTGACGAAATCTGCTTTTCTGAAAGTGTCTCGAAAGTCTTAAGTGCTCTGCCACGACCTTAAAAAAAGACATTTTCTTGATCCCATATTTAAGTTTATCTCAAATCTTCGATATAGACTTATACATGGCATGAACTTGACAGTTTTTAGTCGAAAAGTATTTCAATTCGTGCTTTTTTATATATTTTTCTGCTCAATCACCTTTCAAGTTATTTGTTCCCTGTCGTGAATGTATATGCATCTAAATTCACGGTCTGAAATTGACAAATTTCAACTACATTTTTTTTATTATTCTTGTTGCTCTTTTTTTGTAAACGTATACAAAGACTAAACGCATATATTATACATAACAATATTTCCAGTACAAAAAAAATAAAGAAAGAAAAAAGTAATTTAAGATAGCTTTTTTTTCCTCCTGAAACTTATAGCTTTTAGACGTGCATGCATGCTATTTCATAATTTTACACTTTTTTCATATTAGAAAACATGTTTAGACTAGATTTTTTGAGAAATTTAATACGACTAATGGACTATATTCATGTAGAAAATACATTCACAACATTAAAAGATAAAAAAAGCTTGAAAATGCGTGTATTAAATGCGAAAATAGGAGTTTCTTTAACATGACATTTTAGTCCATTTTGCAATTTTGCTCTGTTATTCAAGACTCGAGGGTAATATTTGACATTTCTTAAACAATTTTAAAATTAAATTATTATTATAAAAAAAATACATTTTATTACTTTATTATCACAAATTTACTGCTTTGTTTATCTAATTTTTTTTCAAAATTATTGTTATCCGCCTGTTGCGTCATGCAGCACTGCCAACTAGCGGAGTTAATTGAAAACTCAAAGTGGACATTTTTCAGGGATATATGGCATAGAGATTGAATTTCTTAACTATTTTTAACTATAGGTAGTAAAAAGAAAGCAAAATATACCAAAATGTAGAGAATTATAATATCTAGTACAATGTGAAAGAATTCTTTCGAAATTATTATTACTTTTTATAAAAAAAAAAAAAAAATAATAATGCATTAAAATGACAATGAAAAATTGACCACCTCACGGAAAAAAAAATATTACAAAATAACCATTTAATTTATGCTAAAAGCAATTTGGCAATGCTTTAGCTTAATGAATTTCCTAAATTTTGGTATATTTGACATTTCTCTAACATTTGAATTTTGTTCAGGAATTTAACTCGAAAATCTTGTTTTGCAATTTAAAAAAAATTACAAATATTAGAGAAATGCCAAATATACCAAAATTTTATCAAAAATTATCACAAATTTACTGCTTTGTCTTTGGAATTTTTTTCCTACATTATTGTTCCTTTTTTGAAAATATTACTATGACCCGAGGCTTATCTTTGACAAAGGTTTACTAATTCATCTTCAAATCTCTGGAATTGATTCTCAACTAGTGCTAGCAATCACACATTACATGGATGTTAGCAGTGATTGCCCTTTACAGGGGCAATCAAGGGGTTAGGCAGATTTAAGGTAACTATCCAGAAAAATAGATTTCTGATTAGATTTATCTAATGCCGGACACCACTGCATCCGGGCGAATGACGTCACAGTCTTATGCCGAATGTTTAAAGTAAGATTTTTGCAATGCCGAAGGCGCCTAATGTTTCAAATTTAAGTAATACAATGCTGCCTCTACATGCAACGCTATTGCCAGAAAATATTTTAAAGGGAAAGTCCCAGTTTGTAGCAAGTGATATTACAATTGTTCACACTTACTAGATACGAATTGGTGTGACAATAATAATTGCAACAGAGTTTCCATACATTGAAGAAATTACGATGTTTGTCAAAATACACGTTAGGTGCCATTCTTCCATAGATTTCAGCAGACTGAAAGTTGGTGGCGCCCTCTAGGACATGCGTGTCTCCGTGTTTCACGAGAGCTGATGCCTTTTATCCAGTAGAGGGCGCTACACTCAGTAAAATGGCATGCATTGGGGCTTCCATTGGTTTTCTGGGCAAATAAAACTGTAGGTTAGGATTCGTCTGCTGCTGAGATCCTAACTTATTTCCTGTATACAGATTTGGATTTTAAAAGTAGACAAATCCTAACCTACAGTTTGCCTTATGCTCACGAGATCATGAGAGCCAATAAAAGCCCCCATGGAAGGCAACTACAATCTTATTAAGGGGGCTGTCCACACTTTTTAGAGCATGCATGCTCCTATGGGAATCTCCATGTTAAATAAAAGTACAAATTTCTCAATAATGGCTAAATATAAATTGACGGGGTTTGAGTTTTATGAAGGACAATTACATTTACTAAAACGTGATGCATGATTTTTTTGTTTACCTGCCCCGTGAGCCGTACAATCGGGCAAAATGTGACCAAAAACTCAGCGGTACACTTTGAAATTCGATAAATAAATATAGAATGCACGTAATAACGAAATCCAACTTATACATTTTGTAGTAAATTAAATGAGCTTTCCAAAAAATCAAAACCCATCGTTATCCGCTCGGCCAATATCCAGATCCGTTAAATTTTGTGAAAGATTTCACGTCTATGCAAAATAGCATGGGAAAACGGAACGGTCAACTTTGAAAATCGATAACTACATTCAAAATACACGTGACGTCATAATCATGCATCAGTTTTTAGTAAATTTAAAAATCTTTTAACAAAATCAAACCCCATCGTTGAACTTTTACCCGTTTTTAAGTTGGAACAGTTTGAAGAAAACGAATTTAACATTGAAATCCCCATAGGCCCATGCTGTTAAAAGTGTGGACAGCCCCCTTAAAATAAAACTGGCGCTGGATGGCGGGCCCAGGGCCAAAAATCATTGGAACCGAGTATAGGCCTATTTCATTTTCTATCATTCAAGGTTTTGCCTGTTTTTTTGTTTATGACACATAAAAAGTATATAATATTAGCATGAAATGAACACGTTTTCTTGCTGTTTCCACGTATAGGCCTATATATTTTGTTCCTGACGACGCCCTCACTTAAGGCCTTTTGCTTCAAAAAGTGCATTATTTTTTTTCTGTCATTGACTAATGGTGTTGTGACACAACAGGATATCAAATATCATTTTTCACAAGGCATAACGTGTCAACAATGTTTATGTTACACCATAATGCAAAATGTCTACACAGTTACATCAATTTTAAGTCGACTTATTCCTTAGGACCAAATATTGCATCGCCTAAATTAAACTATATATATACGGTGAGAAAAAAATTATTTACTGAACCGTGAAAATAAATTGTTTGGAAAAACAAGCATTTTTACTACAGGGCGTATGTAGTGCAGAATGGTGTGAAAGTTCACTGAATTTTCTACTTAATCTGCAGGATTTTATATTTTGTTGAAACGTGTTAAGGAAATACAAAACCCCACAAAGAATACAAATGCTAAATATTTAAAAAAAAAATTTTCTCACAATATCCTTAGTCAAAATATGCACTAGTAAAAAGCACCGTCTGAGAAGAACAGTGTGGAGAAATATAGCTGACACAATTTTTTTAACAATTCGTAAAATATCTATTCAAGTTAAAGGGAAAGTCCCACTTTGAAAGAAGTGGGTTGTAGAAAAAAGGGCATGACAAATTATAATATTCATGGAAATTGCAATTTGATTTGAGCCCACCAATCAATAAATAAACTGTCCTGAATACACGAATTTGGTTGAAAATACAAAGCCCAAATAGGCGCCATTTTACTGACAGTATGTAGCGCCCTCTCGCGAATAAAAGGCATCAGCTCTCGTGAAACACGTACACACGCATGTTCTAGAGGGCGACACCAAATTTCAGTCTGCTGAAATCTATGGAAACATGGCGCCTAACGTGTATTTGGAAAATGTCGTGATTTCTTCAATATGGAAACTTTGCTGCAATTATTATTGGCACAGCCATTCATATCTAATAAGTGTGAACAACTTAAATATCACTTGTTATACGAAGTGTACAAAGTGGGATCTTCCCCTTAATCCTGTTCAGCTATCACTGCGTGTTGAGCTTTACTTTACACTGTTTTTGATATGTAAAAATTAGTTTGTGCTCCAATATCATAGTACATGCACTTTAAAAGTATTCTTTTTATATAAACTAGGCCTATTCTCTATACACAACAATGGCTTTCCCATAGAGAGTACATAGGGGTTATACTTTAATGACATCATTTTTTTGGGTGGGTGGGTGGTCCAATGTTGATGATGACAAAAAGTGACAGGGTGGGTGGGTGCCCAAGGAGCATAATGATGTCACTTTATCTTTGAAGTTGACCAACATAATTTGCAAACTGTTTGGTCAGATGCATAGGAGTGCCATTTGAAATAAGATGTTTATTAATCTCTAAATTTTTCAATCATTGCAATCATTTGTAGTTTTATATGTTAAACAATTTTGTGTCACTGACATGACAAGGGGGGGTGGGTGGGTCCATCGAAAAGTGACAGCATAATGACATGGGTGAGTGGGTGGTCCGAAAAATCCCGATTTTTTAGTGACACCATTAAAGTATACCCCCATAGGCCTATGATGAGATTTCTCCGAAAACTCGGTGACTTTAAATAGCTTGCATTATGACGTGTTTATACACACATGCATGGTTTAATATATGTCCATATACTGAATAATTCAGCATATAAGGTTGCTTCATGTCAAATCATTTCCATTTTAAATGCGTCTATAGGATTCCTTTGGGCGAAACCAAAAACCCAACGTCAAAAGAAAACCAGGACAGATTCACACTTTTCAAATATAGATTTCCGAAAAATCCAAGAGATAGTTTCAAAAACATTGCAGAAGAAAGGTATGATAAACACATCACACGCTTCATAGCTGATTATATATTGATGTTTCAATACACGATATACATACTGCTTATCATACGTAAAGCAAGAAATGTTTGCTGGCATGCTTCGGTATCTTCCATCTTTCATTACGTTTTATTTTAATGTGCTTCTGAAGCTTAGAAAACACAAATTTTCAACAAATTTCTAGAAAATGACGAGAAAATTAAGATCTTCGGATAAAAGGGACTCTTTCTATAAATGCGGCACGTGCGCAACACGTGCATGCTTTTGGTTCGTAGCATGTGTTCCAGTCTTCAATCAGACTGTTGCACGTGCATGCAGTTTGCTGCACGTGCATATATTCAAGTCATTTATCCGAAAGGTATTCACGTGCGCTCATGACGTCATGCATTCCAAAAACTTTATATTAAGCCTACTACATTTTTGTAAAATTATGTAATATATTTCAATATATTAATGCATTGAAAGGTAAGACAAATCATCAGTAATTTCTTTAGAGGTTAATTTCTATTTTATGCAGGTTGTAGGCTACATTATAGTAAAATGGACCAAAAAATGTTTAAACTATATAGGTTTAAGTAATGCCAATCATTTCAAAACCAGTGCTATTCTCATTTCACGCCATTTTCGCTTTGCTATCATGCAAATGAGACTAAATTAACTAAAGGGACAGTTCCACTTTGAAACAATTTGATTTTAGGAAAAAGAGCATGGAAAATTAGGATAGAGATGAAAATTGCAATTGGATTTGAGCCTACCAATCATTAGATAAAATGTCCAAGCCCGTAGCCAGACTTGAAAGTTTAGGGGGGTATCCCAAATTTTTGGGGGGGCACTTGCCATATTTTATTATGGTACTCATGGTTTTTTTTGTAGAAAATTGCAAAAACTATCAAAAATGGCGCCCCAGGCGAATT
>JAQIXP010003938.1:0-12241 GCA_034700285.1 Proteroiulus fuscus
CAGGATCACGATGGTATCATTATCTCATTTTTGACAAATTGGCGTATTCACCACTTCTGAATTAAGCCATCGATATAGACATAACATGAATGGTCAAATTAACAAGTAGCGAATAAGCCAAAAGTTGCTTTCGAGATAATAGCTTAGGAAGTAAAGGCAGTAAACAATGTTAAAAGGCTGAAATTTGGGTAAACAGATGGAACAATTGTTTAAAGTGAATGTGCTAATTGTTGTTAAATAATTAAATTAGTTAAGGGAGAGTTTTGCCAACAATAATTAAAATATATTTAACGTTAATCTTAGATTATCTTTACATTCCTGAAATTTCATTGGCCCAAATCGATCACATGTTCGTGCAATAATCTGGGATTAAGACTTAAATGTTTTTGGAGAAACTGGCCCTAAGTGATTTGAGAAATAAAATGCTTTAAAATGCACATTCGCTAGTTTAACTTTGATTACTTTTGCAGTAAAAGTAAAAATTAAGTAAGTAGCGAATGTGCACATCCGTTATATAAAAAGAATACAAAAAATAAAAGATAAAAAATGAGCGTAAATTGTCACGTTTGCTACTTGTATTTTAATAAAAATCCAGGTCTCGAGAACTTTTTAAAAGATAAACTAACGAATGGTACCATTCAGTACTCGTAACTTTTAGGAATGATACCTTGTTGGATATTCGCTATTCTTCACTTCTGTCACTTTAACAATTATGGGTTAAATTAATTTCTGTAACTTTAAGTTCATCAGGGACACTTCCAGGATCATAATGGTTTATTTATCTCATTATTTGACAAATTAGCTCTTTCGCTACTTGTGAATTAAGCCATCGATATGTAGGGCCTGTATCGTTTTGATGACCAGGAACTTTTTGTGGTATGTCAAATGGTCATCATGACCCAGAAAGGCAGGAGAAGGCAAGGGAAAGATATTTTGGCAGGGAAAATTGCAAATATCAAATAAATTCAGGACAAATCAAGGAAAAAAAGTTTTCTTTGGGAAAATCCAAAAAAAATAACTAAAAAATCCAGAAAAAGTCAGGGGAAAGAAATTTTGTGTGGGAAAATTTCAAAATTGCTGGAGAATTTGTTAAGGGTGAATAAATTTTGCCTGGGAAAATTCCAAAATATTTAAAAATTTAGGAAAGTCGGAGGAAAGACTATCTTGGAAATTTTAAAATAGCTAAGAAGTTTATTGAAGTCAGGAAATAGAAATTATGTCGTGGAAATTCCAAAATAGTAAAGAAATTCAGGGAAATTAGGTTAGGGAAATGAAATTTTGTCTTGGAAAATCCCAAAATCATAGCTAAGAAATTTGGGGAATTCCAGGGAAAGCAAATTGTTCTTTGATAGAATTAAAAAAAAAAAAAAATTTAGGCAAAGTCATGCAGAAAAAAGAATTGGTTTTTAGGAAATTTCAAAATAGATAAGAAATTCAAGGAAATAAGTATTGTCTGGAAAATATCCAAAAAATAACTATGAAATTCAGGGAATGTTAAATAAATTACCTTTATAATTCCAAAATAGCTAAAAAAATTCAGGGAAAAGCCAGGAAAAAAAATTCTTAAGAGAAACTACCAAACTAGCCAAGAAATCCAGGGAACTTCAGGGAGGAGAAATTTATTCAAGGAAAAGCCCAAAAAAAATTTAAAAGTCAGGGAAATGATTTTTTATTTTCTATAAACATTTCAATTCATTTGCTAAGGTTGTATTATTTATTTTCTTCTTTATGTTCAACAGTGTTGAATTTACAAAGAAAATGTTAGGCGTAGTGTGTACTACATACATTAAAATTACAGATATATTTCCTATTTTGGTCAGGAAAAGTCAGGGAAAACTGCTGCTTAAGTCAGGGAAGTCCATGAACATAATTCGGTGTGACCCATAATGCTGACCTCCAAAACACGTAACAAATGACATAAACGTAATCGATGCATGTCATTCATGTAAAATGTATGTTACGTAATGTTCATGTAAATGTAATGGTCATTTTCTATTACGAATTATTTATTTAGTAAATAATTAAAAAAATACATTAATAACTTTTATTCTAATAAATGCAATTATGGCAATTTTAAAATAATTATAAATTCCCTGCCTATTATTAAAATACAATAATTTGCGTGTATGTTTTCAATTCAACTGACCCTATGATCAATTTCGTGAAACTGCCCAAAGCCGTAAGCCTTTTTAAAACAAAGTGCCCCATGTGGATATAAGCCTATTTTAGAAAATCTTGTAATGCGTTGTTACAATTGAATCAATTTTTTACATTACAATTTACATTACAATTTTATATTGAGATATAAAATTGAATCTTTGCACCCCCTTGAAGGTAGGCAAACAATGATAACACCAATCAAGTCAAAGTTAAAATTAATAATAATTTTAATTTTAAAATAAAACAAATTTGATTTTGCCTTGGATTGTATTTGATATTATTTAAAAGCAACTGATCAGTATGTCATTATAGGCCTAAAACCGGCACGTGCTTTGAATGCACGTGAGTTATTATTTTCCATTAATTTGTATACTTCGTGAACTAGGTCTGTTCGTTTCGACCGTTTTTCCTGCGCCGGATTCGATTGAGCACGAGGCTTTGCACGTGCACATCCTATAGAAACTTCTAAAATTTGCGCGTGCGAGCCTCGTGCTCAATCTGATCCGGTGCAACAAAAAAAAATGGTCGAAACGAACAGCCCCAAGTCCGGATATGTAACGAGAGATGAAATGACGTGTTTTTAATAATTCTTATTAAAAATTTCTAACTCGTAATATTGTAGGCCTAAATTAGTCCACTTTTTAGCACTATTATTATTATTATTATTATTATTTTAGTTATTTTTTTTACCCCATCTGGCATGCGCGGCATAAATAATAATCTGACGTCACAGTTCAGTTAATAAAAAAAACTCAAGACTTTTTAAATACTGTTGCGTAATGGGTTATAGGAGGCAATACGTCATCAGTAGCTAATTGCGGGATCTTGTTTTTATAATGATAAATTTATGTAAGCAATTTCGAAAATCTTCAAAAAATAATAATAATAATAAGTAAATAAATAAACAAACGAAATAAAATCATTTGAGCAAACTGTCTTTACATTCTTAAATCTCAAAACAAAAACTCAAAATTTAAAATTTAAAAAAATAAAATTCCCAAACTGTTTTTATTTATAGAAAATGGGCCTCAATTCCATCAAGTCAGTTTATTAAAAAATTAAATTTAAAAACCCCTATTAAAAATTTGGATTTACTCCCCCCCCCCTCCCATATTTTGAATTATATTAATTTTGGGATTAAATGTGTTTAGGTCCTATGGACATGCACATTTAACTGTAGGTGACTACGATAACAGAAAAAAGGTTTAAAAATGTATGTTAAACATCTATATTTCATAAAACTAAATTATTTAGCAGACGAATGATTTGCTTAATAATTTATTAATAACTGAAAGTAATTACGAATTCATCGAGGGCACACTACGTATTAATTATTGAAATCATTCATTTCTAATTTAACCTCAATTGTCTTTTACCCAATCTTCTGCCTATTTTCGTGGAATTTAGAGGCTATTTCTACATTGGAACGTATCGAGCACGAGACGTGCACGCGCAATTTCGAGCGAGTGTCTATGGAACATGCGCGTGCGAGGCTCGTGCTCAATACGTTCCAAAGAAGATATTGAGACTCTTTTCCTAATTTATTCTAAAAAAAAAAAAGAAAAAATAAAAGTTATCACGTGCCTTCCCACGTGACTATTAATGTTCCATAAATTTATTATATTAATTCTACAATATTGTTTTATTTTTTTTAAAAGAAACTGTGCGCTTGTCTATTCCCTTAATAATGTCAATTTTAAAGTAATAATTTTTAAAAATAAATTGTAAGAAAATTAGCTAATGTATAGTGTTAATTGGGTTTTATATAATTCTGGATTTTAAGTGTAAAAATCTGAAATGTTTGTGTTTGGAGAGGTGAGATTTTGAGAAAAATATCCTTAAAAGCAGGATTTAATAATAAAGTAGGAGCAATTTAGGAATGGACGAGTATATATGCAGGCTGTGGCCTATTGAGATCTTGACCCGATTTATTATTAAATTGTCAATTATTTATTAATTAATTGTTCCAAATTTTGATTATTAATTGTTGTGATATATACTGCACGTTACACACACTTTTGGGAATTTTTAGTTATTTTTTTAATTTATTTTTTATTACAAAAAAGCATTTAATTTTTGATAAATTTTCCCTTCAAATTACTTCAATTTAAATCAATTCAATTCAATTACTTTAATGAAACAGTAAATTATTTAAAGAAAAAAATAGTTATTTAAAAAAACAATATAAGTACGTTTATTATTTAGATAATTGTAAAATCATTTATATTTTTATTCAAATTATACATTCTGGGATAGAAAATTTCTAATTATTATTATTATTGCTGATTCTAAGGCCAGTATCAGGATTTGAATCACTTAAATTCCATAATATTCCGTAATATTATAAGTTAAGTTTTATCATTCCAGTGTATCAAAAAGTGTGTGTAAACAGCAGCTTTCAAAAATGGCATTTTCCTATTTGTTTTTTTTTTTATTATTCGAAGTTCAACTCATCGTGTATTATTTTCTGACATTATTGGTCAAGACCTCAAATGTAAATTTTTAACAAGGGATCAAGAGCATATTCGATAAGAGAAGGTCATGAATAAGAGATACATACCGTGTGATTGGGCATGCATCTTCTCATTGGATCTGGGTTGCGATACGGGGGTGAATAACGTCCCGGAAAACAGCTGGCCGATCCGGCTCCAATTGGGCCGTGAAGGGGCTTACCGTTCATCATTTTTTCTATTTTTTTTTCTTCTTTTTTTTATTTTAAAAAAACCCGCTTTTATATTCTAATTTTTATGGAACTTTCGAACGCTGTCACGCGCTGGAATTCTCAAATTCGAACGCTGGCATTCGAATTCGCAACAAAATGACTTCTTCTCTTCCTTTTTAGTTCCAATTTTTCGTTCGAAATGGAACGCGTCGGAATTCCAAACTTAGGAACCGGTTCTAATTTTCTCCGAACATTCTAAATTTTTACTTCAGAACGTGCGTTTTTTTTCGTCGGTATTTAATCCGGGGCTCCTCTTGCCGCCGATAAGCCATCTTTGGGCCGGTTAAAACGACGTGGGAAAAAAAAAAAAAAACACAATTCTCGGGTGTTCTTTATGGTTATCAAGTGCGGCTTTTTTTTTGGATTCGTGTTTTGGCCCTTACCGTTTATTTTTATCACTGTTAAAAAGAACAGAACGGGAAAACGCGGAAGCAATCCAGAAGCGTTATCATAAATGATGTACGACTATCCCATTTAACATTTTTACATTAGAATGGACATTCCTGGGCGCTCGTGTGGTCCAATGCGTTTTTCGGGCCCATGTTATTCCGCGCCCTTTTTAGCACGCGCGTGTCTTGTTTTTATATATATATAAAAATGGGCGGCTATAAGCGCACCGCTCTCACTCTTTTCTCATGCACACACACACTCGCGTCTATATTCGCCTGGCTTTTGGAAAACGGCCCCGAACTCGATAATAATATCGGCTGTTTTTTTTTCCTCCCCCCCGCCCGTCGTTTCCTATACTTCTGGGGGGGGTTGGGGAAAAGGACAAATAAGGGTCCTTGCACCTGTACGGTTGGCCGTGACGTCACGCCATTATGCAGGCGCATGCGCATTACGCTCACTCATTATTGGCTTTTCACTTTTCCAGGCCTGCTTTTCCGTCCATTCCCGTTCGGATCTATATCGCCCGGCACGAACGTACACACGCACGGCCACGCTCTCGCGGAAATGGGAAGTCACGTGACCACCGGGACGACGACGGTGGCGCCACCCCGCTTGACAACCGGTAAGGCCCCGGAATTTTAGCGGGTTTTTGAAGGTTTTTAAAGTTGCCTGGCCCTCGCAAGGTGCTGGTGAAATTAGGGTACTTGAGTTCAGAAATCTTTAAAGGAGATAGAATTTTGCATCGAAAGATGGAAGTTTTAATGAGAAAAAGTGTCTTTTTTTGATGTGGCGGTTTATAGGTGGTTTTCTTCAGTTTTTTACAATTGACACGCTTTGGAAATTGTGAAGAGTATACCAATGAAATTCACTTAAGAGAGGGTGAAAATCTCTATTGAAAAACTGGTTTTTAAATGGGAGAAACTGTTTTCATTTAAGGTGGTGCCGAATTATGGGAATTGCATATGGAAGGAATTCTGCGTGTTTTACTTAGTTTTTAGGATTTAAGTTGCCATTGGTAGTGTCAGTGGTCAAGAGAATTTAAAATAAAGTAAAGGAAGTTGAAATTTCCTATTGGAAAACCGTAAATGGGAAAATTTGTATTCTTTAAACTTTTTAGCTAAATGCCCCTTGATGTGGGGCAAACACTGATTGCATCTGTGCATTAATGATAAGCAAATTTAGGATATTTTTTACGTTTTGGTATTAAGTTAATGTGTGAAATACTCTAAAAATGTCAAAGGTCAGAGTAAGTGAAAATGACCTGAAAGAAGATAAAATTACCTATTGAAAAGTGGAATTTTAATGTGAATTTTCGTACTCATTACTCCTTATTGTGGGCAAACACTGCTTGCATCTGTGCATTAATGATAAGCAAATTTAGGATATTCTTTACGTTTTGGTATTTAGTTAATATGTAAAATACTCTAGAAATGTCAAAGGTCAGAGTAAGTGAAAATGACCTGAAAGAAGATGAAATTATCAATTGAAAAGTGGAATTTTAATGTGAATTTTTGTACTCATTACCCCTGATTGTGGGCAAACACTGCTTGCATCTGTGCATTAATGATAAGCAAATTTAGGATATTTTTTTACGTTTTGGTAATAAGTTAATATGTGAAATACTCTAAAAAGTGTCAAAGGTCAGAGTTAGTGAAAATGACCTGAAAGAAGATAAAATTATCAATTGAAAAGTGGAATTTTAATGTGAATTTTTGTACTCATTACCCCTGATTGTGGGCAAACACTGCTTGCATCTGTGCATTACTGGAAGTTTAGCTCGTAACAAAATGTGTTGCTTCCTTCACATAAAAATATTAGGATTTTATAAATATCTAGAAGCTGAAAATATCCCGAAATCTGATTGGTTAAATATATTTTGAAATATATTTAAAAAAGCATTTTAAGTACTGAGGAGAATCTTGGCTCAACAAATGTAATTGTTTATATTTCTCTTAAACGCAATAATATATATTATTTATTGCCTCTAAACTTTTATGCAAATTCGTAGTATATGTATATTTAAAATTAATTAAATGTGCACCATAATGTTAACCATTAATTAAAATGTGCCGTAGACTTATTTATATTATTTTTATTATTATTATACAAGGCGTATAATTCAGTTTTATTTTGTTTTAATGTTTAATTTTTAATAAGATTAATCTTACAAGTACTCATTTGGCACAAATGCGTTTAGTTTTCAAACGATATATTTTTTTTTTATGCCTCGTCTTCTTCTTCCCCTCATTTCATTCTCTTTTAGGCCCTTTGCCATGTACGAAAATTACAAGAAAATGCTTAAATATTTAATGAATTTGTTTTAATGTTTTACAATTTTATGTTGCTTCTAGACTTTAGCGTTATTATCATTATACACACGCATATCCAAGGGCAGAAAAATGGGAAAAAAAATTAATATTAATGTAATTGCTTTTTCGTTTCTTCTTCCTCTTTAGGCGGCCATTTTGGGTTTTTTTATACTCTTTGATTAAAGGGAAAATCTCTTTGGTACAAAGTGATATAAATTAAATAAGAAAAAGTGTTAATTATGATATTTACAGTTAATCTCAGAAAATTTCAGCCATATTGAAATTATAATAAACGGTGTAAAAATTATTTTTTGGAATACTTATTTTTTTTTTTTTTTATGGAATGCAGTATTGCATAGAAGGAAATTGAAGCCAACATTGAATGGTTCATGTCATGATCTTATTTCCAAATGTTACTATCAGATGGCGCTATAAAATTTTCTGAGATTTTATAGTACAGGCATTGCTGATATGAGGAAATCGGGGCGTGGTGTTTGGGATAACATAGGAATGTACATAGGAATGTAGAAAGCTTAAAGGGAAAGTCCCACTTTGAAAGAAGATAGTTTTAGTAAGAAGACCATGAAAAATTATTAAATTCATGGAAATTGTAATTTGATTTGAGCCCTCCATTCAATAAATAAAATGTCCTGAATATGAAAATTTGGTTGAAAATGCAAAGCCCAAAATACGTGCCATTTCACTGATAGTATGCAGCGCCCTCTACCGGACAAAATGCATCAGCTCTCGTGAAACAAGTAGACAGGCATGTCCTAGAGGGTGTCACCAACTGTCAGTGTCTGCTGAAATCTAGGCAAAAATGGCGCCTAACGTGTATTTGAACAAAATTTCAGGATTTCTTCAATATGGCAACTTTGCTGCAATTATTATTATCACAGCCATTCATATCTATATATAGTAAGTGTGTACAATTTAAATATTATTTGCTACAAAGTGGGACTTTCCCTTTAAGCTTTGGCCACAGACTGGCCAGTCTTTTATTTATTTATTTATTTTATTTTTCTCTATTTTATGATTTATTTTCATTATTTTCTGTATATAATTTACATTTTTAAAGCAATTATTTAAATAATTTTCTCCTTGACTCCACACGACTTCACAGTAGTCACAAAATCAGGACTCTCACTTCCTGATTGGTCCAGTGCAATTCTCCAGTTCACTCATTTGTTGAACAGGGTGTAGCCACCTTAATTCAAATTGCCATAAGCCCATGTAGTTTATTAATTACTATTTTATATAGTTCATGCACTTTTGTCCGATTGTCAGGGATGTATTTAAAAGAGGACAAAAATGCACTGGATAACTTTATAAACTTAAAAAAGGCATTTTTTTCTCTCCCATTTTAATAGATATATATTTTTTCTGAATTCACGTGATGTTCCATTTTTTTTTTAAACTTGTTTCGTTTTCTCATTGCAACATTTTGTCTACATATATATATATATGTTTTGAAAGTAAAACAAGAGTTGGAAACCCATTCTAAATTAGCCCAACTTTATCAATTATTCATGAGTTGGAAAACAAGTTGACTTTTATCCTCTTCGTCTGTCGGGAAAACATTTAATGATTCGCATCTGGATTAGGCTTAAAAAACAAAAACTATGTTACATAGTGTTTTCGTATAAAACAGTAATTGTGAATTTTCAAATACACAAACCCTCGTAATAATACAAAGGTCAGGTTAAAGCTGAAAAATGAGCAATATCGAATTTTTTATTTAGTCTATTTCTTAAAATAAGTATTTCTATAACCTCCCATACATTGCAGCTATATATCCAAAACAGTTTTGCGAGGAAAAATAAAATTTTCATTAAAAAATCAAGTTTGCTCATTGAAAATCCGGTTTTTCAACGGAATATCATGCCATCTTTTAAGTGGAGGCAGATTCACATTTTAATGGCTTAATTCAGAAGTGACGAATAAGCCAATTTTTTAAAAAAAAAATTGACATAAAGTGAACATTATTGTGATCCTGAAAGTGTCTCTAATGAACTTAAAGTTACAGAAATTAATTTAACTAATAATTGTATAGAGTTACAGAAGTGAACAGTAGCGAATATCCAAAAAGATGTCATTCAATAAAGTTGCAAGTAGTTAATGGCCTAATTCACAAGTAGCGAAAAAGCCAAAAAGTTGCTTTTGAGATAATAGCAAAAAAGGTATAACTTGGAAATAAACAATGTTAAAAAAATGAAATTAGTAAATAAATTGAGGTATTTGAGAAATAAAAGGCTTGAAAATGCACTTTCGCTACTTTCACTTTGATTAATTTGGCAGGAAAGCGAAATAAATTAAGTTTGAAGTAGCGCATGTTAGTTTTTACCTATTAGTTTTCCCTTTAATCCTATTAGTTTTCCTATGGAATAAAGTGAATAAAAAATTGAGCGAAAATTGTCAGTTCGCTACTTGTAATTTTATAAAAATCCATGTCACTAGAAACTTTAAAAGGTAAACTAGCGAATGATGCCAATCACTATACTTGTAACTATTAGGAATGATACCTTGTTGGATATTCGCTACTCTTGACTTCTGTAACTTTAACAATAATGGGTTAAATTAATTTCTGTAACTTTAGGTTAATCATTAGGGACGCTTTCAGGATCACAATTGTTCACTTTATCTCAATTTTTAAAAAAAAATTGGCTTATTCGTCACTTCTGAATTGTGGGTCTGCCCTCACTTAAAAGAAGGCATAATTTCCCGTTGAAAAACCGGATTTTTAATGAGCAAAATTGCCAATTTTAATGAAAAACCTTATTTTTTTTCCCATGCAGATTCCATGCAGGATCTCATTGGTTCCCTTATCTCATTTTTGGCAAATTGGCTCATTCGCTACTTCTGTATTAAGCCATCGATATGTTATGATTCAATGGAACTAGGTTGACTTTTCCTGAGTCTTAGATTTTTTTAAAAGATATAGCCTTCCAATGCTATTAATAAATTTCAGTTTGTAATCATGTTTGTTGGGGAAAAATTTCACAAAAAATTTTAATGGAACTAGGTTGACCTTGCCAGCATGTATTCAACATTATAATGAAAGCAAAGTAAACACTCATATAGTATTAATTAAATCCCTTTGGGATTAAAGGTCTTTTGGGGACACTGTGTGTGTGTTTATACAACAGAACCAGAATTCAGTCAATATGGCGTCTATACAGTTTCATTTCCTAAGGGAATTAAAAATCCCCAATATATATTTACAAAACATAATAATAATAATAATAGAACGTTCTAAAAATTAAAAATACTTCTATTTATTTGGAACATTATGACGAGGGAAGCCATATGTTAGGTATGGACGTATAATCATGTTGATTTAGGTGCCAAATTCAATTGAAAATATTCCAAGTATTATTATGGGATTAATTGCGATATACGAAGGGATCTTAGTTTATATTTGGATTATAGGACCGAATTATGAAAGGGTCCAATGAACCATTGGGGGGTCACCACCTAATGGCCCCTAGGGCGAATTAATCAAGTCCCAAAAGGGAATTAAAACATATCCTCATGCTTTCCAGTTCAAAATTAATGTAAACAAAAGCCAGTATTCTGCTAGAATTAATCTAAACAAAGTAATACATCGGTCACGTGTCCATAATTGGGGCCTATTTTTAAAACTCGTGTCCATTATTGTTTACTATTGGTTCAATAGAAGAGCACTTGTAATTTGTTCGAGTCTTTAAGTGAACATGTAACACACTACAGATGGTTCGAAGGTGATTTAACGAGTCGTTTATATGCCATGTTAGAAGTAAACTTGGTAAAAATGCATTAGGCGTGTTTTAGCGCTATTACCCTGTTACCATTTGGATACATAGTTAGGACCTGGAGCGTTTCACTGTTGACGCCAGCTGTTTTATCGTTTTGGATAACGATTCCAGGGAACCAAAAGGGTAACCAACCTGTTATCTACCTAAGTAGGTGGTGTACCAAATGAGGTAACAGAAATTATGAATGTTTCATATAATAAAATCATCGAATGAAGAACTTTGCGTTTTAGCGTTTTGTTTGTATCCTATCATAGAGTTCAGAACTTCTTGTAAACTGAATAACTGCAGCGTATGACAAGGTAATAACGCTAAAACACGCCTATTGTTGGTTGAAATTTGATCGTGGGCTGATCCGTGGCATTCATTTGAATGATGTACTATAAATAAGATGAATCAACCAAGATAAAACTTTAATTTTGTGTTAATGTGATTATGTGACTTATTTGGGGTAATATTAAGGGATTGAGCTTTCATCTAAACATATAAGTATGGGTCCTGGAAAGTGCTGTTTATTTACCAA
Organism: Proteroiulus fuscus; assembly: GCA_034700285.1. NCBI lineage: Eukaryota > Metazoa > Arthropoda > Diplopoda > Julida > Blaniulidae > Proteroiulus > Proteroiulus fuscus. The sequence goes on from JAQIXP010003938.1 coordinate 11,896, forward strand.
ATTTAGCTTATTTTCCACTGTTGACAAATGACGAAGCGAAAAACAAATGTTACCAAATATAAACTATTATAAAATTAGCAAATAAAATTTTATTAGTTTTAGTTAATGATGCCATTTTCAGAAATCACTTGATTTTTGAACGATGAATCGATGCAGCAATTCATTTAGCTTGTCTAATAAATAGGCTACTGTGTCTAACACGGAAGCTAGCACTGATTGCCTGCATACAGGCGCTATACCCAGGGTGTCTGGCCGTTTGGAAAACCTGGAAATGCCATGGAAATCAGTATTGTCTGGAAATGTCATGGAAATTTAATCTGTGTCTGGAAAATCTAAATAAAATCTA
>JAQIXP010003939.1:0-12241 GCA_034700285.1 Proteroiulus fuscus
GGACGCCAAAAAAATACGGGACAGGATAGCAAAACACGGTGACAGTCCCGTAAATAGGGGACGTATGGCAACCCTACCTATAAAAAATATTTATTGTTTTATCTGTTCACCAAATTTCACCCTTTTAACATTGTTTATTCCCAAGTTATACTTTTTTTTCCCATAAAAACGCCATTATCTCAAAAGCAACTTTTGACTTATTCGCCACTTCTGAATTGAGCCATCGATTTGTAACTCACTCCATTTCCAGTTGTTCTGCCTGTTGATGGCTGAGGTCCTCTTCAACGCTGTAGTCCAGAATGGCCTTGACTCCGAACTGGCGAAGCCTCTCGATCTTCGGCTGGATGCTGTCTTGGTCCTCGCCGGCCACAAAATGGCCGTAGAAGGAACTCTTCATGAGCATACGAAATAGGCGCTTGCCCAGGATGTTGCGACTCCATTTCATCAGCTGGAAAACAAATTGGGATTCGTCAAGATGCACTGAGATTCACTTGGGATTCAAACAGATGCAACAATTTTAGCTTGGATTAAATCCCTGAAATTAATCACAACATTTGAAATTCATGATATCACAGATTTCCAGCGGTATTTCCCGAAATTCCCAAAAATTTTCTTGGTATTTTAATCCCAGGCGCCTAGCGAGTCACTTCTAATAGAAACATCTCAAAAGATTCACTAAATACATGAAATTCACCAATATTATCTGGGATTCGCCAAGATTCACATAAAATATACTGAAGATTTTACATGGTCTTATTTTGCCAACCAAGATTCATGAATACCTCAGAAACATCCCAAAAGATTCACTTAATTTCTTGGGATTCACCAAACTGCCCTTGCGATTCTATTGAGATTCACATCAGATTCACTGAAGCTTTAGCTTGGCCTGATTTTACCAACCAATTTTCATGATGCCACAAAAGTATCTCGAAAAATTCACTTTATTTCTTGGGATTCACCAATGTTTTCTGGATTCTCATCAAATTTCTGCAGCTTTAGCTTGAACTTAAGTTTACATTCATGATACCACTGAAATATCCCAAAATAATTACTTAATTTTTTGAGATTCACCAAGATTAATAATTTTAATGACGAGCTCTTAACTTATACCTAAACAAAGATTCATTTACCACATAAATCTCATAAGATTTACTTAATTCACTGCTGGGAATCACCAAGAATCCCACCAAATGTATCGAAATAATGCTATGCCGATGCATGGCAAATTAATCAGAAGTTCCTGTTTTTATTAATTAATTCTTTTTTATGTGGACGGGGAGGGGAGGGGGTAAGAAGTGACACAATGTTACACCACCAGAGGGCGCAATGCACATGCCTTTGTAAACATGACCTTAACTCGAGTGAAAACGATTCCGTATGGGAATCACCTTACTCGTGCCGATTCAGTTGATCCGAACGGAAGAGTTATTACTTTTCCAATTTTTCTTTATTGAAAGCGTCATTATTTTTTATTGCTGCTAAACATGCAACAAGGCCATGACAAGAGGCTGGTTCGGGTGCAAATTTTGCATAACGCATGCGTTGCAATGCACAGAGGCATTTATCTTTTTCAGCAATAATCTAATCGATGCCGGAACCCTGAACTCGCGTCGCTCAGGTGATTCCTGGGCCCGGGTTAAATTGAGTGCTGCTAGTCGAAGCGCCGTAGGGGGCGCTCCTATTATTTTCATTAATTATGTTATTTTTTTTGTAGAAAATGACAGCCTGGAAAATGAGTCCGCTGGGGAGAAATGATCGGTGCTGGGCAGTGCGCTTGTTACATGTAGGTTAAGGTCAGAACTTTCTTCTTTTAAAGGTAAACATTTTGCAAAAATAGAACCTTAGTTGGTTTTTTTAGGAAATTAGTACGTGAGAGAAATGCCAAAATTGAGAGATATTGCGTGGAAACTTTTGGGGCGTACGGTATGAGGAGGAGATCTGGATGAATCTGCTAATCTTTCGCAGAATCCCTACGTCTATAAACACAATAATTTAGAAGAATTAAAGAATGAATAATTGAGAATTTGGATTTTTAAAATTAGAAATCTTGAATGGGATCTTATAGGTTTGTTAAAGTCCTCCTTATATACAGTAATTTGTCTAGATTTGAACTCCTTTTACAATATTTTTTACAAAATTGGGTCTCCTTTTATAATAATTTTGCAAAATTTGCCCTCGTATTATAGTAATTTTGCAAAATTTGGCATCCTTTTAAAATAATTTTGCAAAATTTGAATCCTTTACTGTAATTTTGCAAAATTTACACTCCTTTTACAATAATTTTGCAAAATTTGTCCTCCTTTTACAATAATTTTGCAAAATTTGCTCTCGTTTTACAGTAATTTTGCCAAATTTTCCCTTCTTTTATAATAATTTTGCAAAATTTGCCCTCGTTTTATAGTAATTTTGCAAAATTTGGCATCCTTTTAAAATAATTTTGCAAAATTTGAATCCTTTTACTGTAATTTTGCAAAATTTACACTCCTTTTACAATAATTTTGCAAAATTTTGCCTCCTTTTTTACAGTAATTTTACAAAATATTCCCCCTTTTTTCAAAAAGTTTGCAAAATTTAAATCGTTTTACATTAATTTCGCAAACTTTTGTCTTCCTGTTAAAGTAATTTTGCAAAATTTGGCCTCGTTTTACAATAATTTTGCAATATTTGAATTCCTCATTCAGTACCGACAATTTTACAAAATTTGAACGTCTTTTACAGTAATTTTGCAAAATTTGACCTCAAAATTTTGAATGGGCGTTAACTTGGGATTTTCAAATTTTGCAAATATCCCCACTTTTATACGATTTTTGAATACCGTAATCCAAAAAGTAATAATTTGGAACAGGTTTGAACCTGAAACTTCCCAAGCTTGTCAACTTATTTCCAAAAAGTCCAAACCAATTCACCATGAATTGCTAGAATGGGACAGAATTTCCAAAATTTAGTGATTCTTGGTGAATCTCCCAAGTTTTTTCCTCCCTGGCCCTAGGTGGAGCTTGGGTACCCCCAAATTACGGAATCCCACGCGTGCCAGCCTCAACTCCAATTAAGTACGGAAATTGAAAGGTGCCAAATTTCTCACCTGCATATTATTTTCGACCAAGTACTGGTTGGTACACAGGGTAAACACCAGCAGGCCCCTGAGGATTTCCAGCGTAGTTTTACTCTTGTAAGCCGCTTCTGCATTCTGGAAACTTAAATCCAATGGGTCCCTGTGTGGTTCCTCCTCCTTCTTCTCCAAGTTATGCTGTAGGGATGCTGCGGTGGGCGCCGCAGCATCCGAAGATTTCTTCCTTGTCGTCCGAAGATCTTGAGGAGGATCAGGCCGACCTCCCGATGACACCAAGCGCACGTAAGAAATTCTGACCACGTTCAACTTGAAGTGTTGAAGGATTTGACGACACGCCATTATTATTGAGGAACAAAATACGTTGGTTACTAGGAAGAGGAGGAGGAAAATACGCGTTAAAAGCTGAAGGCCGTATCTGATGAGTGCTTCTGTTCAGTTTTGCTGGGCGAAAAGTACGAATTCGCAGCGGCAATGGCCTACCCCGTCGCTTTTACACGGCTTGGACTCGGCCGAAAACCGGTTTGGCCCGGCTTTTAGGTTCCAATTCTGCGTATGGGGAGATCCCCGTTTGACATTGAGACTTTGTCTACCTTTTGGCAAATTGGTGGAGCATTTAATGAGGGTTTTTTGTTGAAATGTAATGGCATTTTTTCGTTTTTAGTTACGGTATTCTATTTTTAATAACTGCCATTTTTTTATTCTTTTTTTTTGTTTTGAAATAGAATTTGGAATTCTCGGGATGACGTTAATGGGCGGGGTTGCAATACCAATGTGATTGGTCGATGTGCAGGGGTGTGTTTGGTGACGTCAACGATGACGTAGGAGGAGGGAATTATGGGAAGAAGCAAGATGGCGCGGGAGATTCGAAATATGAACATTTGTAAATTCAGATTGAACTGATTGAAGATTGGGAGCATAGTTTTGTGGATTATCAGGCAAGTTGCTGGGTATGTTTTCTTTAAGGTTTTGCTCAGTCTTATTGGACCAAAAAATCGTGCAGAACTGCACACAGTAATATGTATTTGTAGTTAAGCCTTATTCAGAATAATGAATTAGTTGTTAGTTTGAAATAGTAAAATTATTTTCTGATTTTGCCTCAATAAAAAGCCAATTATGGATTTAAGTGGTTATAATTAGCAAAATTTATGTTTTTTTTTGTTAGAAAGAAATCATTTTAAAAAATTCCTGAATAGTTAAAAATATTCAAAAATCGTAGGGTAAAATCATGTAAAAAGTAAGATTTGGGGCAAAATTATTTTCTCATAAAAATTCTGTGGGGAAGAATCCCTAGGAAAATTCTGATAATTGGACAAAGTAATGCTTGAAATTTCCTATATTTTTTCCTAAAAATTTTGATATAAAATCCTATAAACTTTAAAGGCTTTAAAAATAACTTCTGGGCACGTTTTAGTGTTTTGGAAAACAAAGATTATAATGTTAGGAGCCGTTCACAAATCACAGGATGAAAATTTTTGGAGTTTTTGACTTTTTTCATTAGGACCTAAATGATTATTTGCCATACTTTCTTCTCAAATGAAGAAATTACGTGACATTTTTATGGTGGTTTTTTTTACTAGAATTACACTTAATTACACCACAGTTGTTAAACATTCCTTTATTTGCAAAAGTACAGGCATGCATTTCATTAGGTAGTCAATTGACAAAATGTAACATGGCAGTGGGAGGAAAAGTCTAGGCATTTTGCGAATAATAATGCATATTCTGGCTGCCAGATTTGATGGCTCCGCACACAATTTGATAATATATTGCATGAGAACTATCACGTAATATTTATCTAGTGCCTCATCCCCTTAGGAGATATTAAGTGATAAATTCCCAATTTCGTTTCTTCCCCCCCCCCTCTTCCCTCGTGGCATAACATGAATTGTGAATGACACCTTGTATAATTTTGCAGCCAATCTTGTAAAAATTATTAAACAATCCAGATAATATTTGTGTATTGTGACACCCAATCATTTTAGTCATAATTCATTGCAAAGTTTTAACTTTTCATGTTCACAGAAAACTCCTGTTGTTTATTTTTAGGCTAAAATTCAAAGAAAACTCCCAATTTTAAGTCAAAGGTCCAATAAATTATATTTTTGCATCCCTACATTTTGATCAAAATTCTCTGTTTGGTTAAAATTGACAGAGAATCACTAGCCTAGTTGGTCAAAGTTTGCAGAAAAGGTCAAAGTTTGCAGAAATTTCTTAGACAAGCCATATTTATATACTAATTTTATTAGAAAATCTCTATAATTTTGTCAAAATTCTCAGAAATTCCCTATATTTTTGTCAACATTTTCAGAAATTCTTTATATTCTGATCAAAATTCTCTATATTTGGTCTTATGTTGGTTAATATTCTCAAAAAATCCCTATATTTTGATAGTTTGGTCAAAATCTATTAGAAAATAACTATTTTGGATAAAATTCTTAGCATTTTCGGATTTTAGGATCCATAGACAGGCTCATGGCCATGTTAACAAGGTGCTTGAAAAATGTCTATTTTTATTGCCAAATTTGATAAAAATGTAAATAAAAGTTGAATGATTGGCACAATTATCAAAATATCAACACCGCAACAGCATTACGTTAACGTATAAATATTTAAAGAAAAATGCATGGCACCACTCGAACCTAAAGTTCGGGGTTCAAATTTCGATTTCGAAAGATGCGATAATGCCGATAATGAAATTTTATTCCAATTTTGGAATTTATCAATAAAAATAATGTTTTCTTTTTATCTTAACTATCAGCTTTGTTACCAATGCCGAATAATGTTAATCGGGCTTCTATATAAACTACTGTTAACCGTAACGGAGAATAGTCCAGGGATTCTGTGAATTAGTCCGTGTTTCATAAAAAAAAAAACGCTCGAAGGTTTTAAAAATGGCTCGTTTAATCGTTATGTGTGCTCTTTTGGTCCAGACTTTGTGTCAGTGATTATTTTGGCTTTTAATCAGTTTTTTTTTTACTTTTTTGTTAACTAAAATATCGTTTGGTTTCGATTTCAGGTGTGGTGAAAGGAGACGATGAGCTGCACTGGAGCTACGATGGACCGCTCGGTAATTTTTACTTTTGATTCTTTCAAAATGTTGTCGAAATACGGGAATAGCAATTGATTTTGCTATGGCATCAGCGAAATTTGCTTTAATTTGCTAAAATCTAGGGATTCACCAGCGATTTGTAAGGTTTCACATTGATTTTTTTTTGGCATCAATGTGAACAGAATGTGGTTGGAATCTTGGAGAATCAACTAGTGATTTTAGGGGATTCATAACTTGACTGCCCTTAATTACCAGAAAAAATCTTGATTTCTGAAATTGAGAAAATTTTGATAATAAAATTGAAATTTTCGTAGAATTGTGATTTTAGAAATCGTAATTTTGCCCAAATTGTGATTCAGAATCATGATTTTGAGACTGGAAATCAGCATTTTATAGAAATGCAGATTTGGTCAAAATCGGGATGCAAATCAAAAATCTAAAGTTTTCCAGAGTCGGGATTTTAAACATCAACATTATTGGGTAAAGTAATCTAGATTTCATGGAAAGAAAATCTAAATTATTTTTGTAGGTTAATCTAGGGGGTTCACAGGGATTTGCTGGTGATTTCATTGGATTCATATTGTTTTTAGGCCTATAGGGATTAGCTATTTATTTCGAGGGATTCATGTTAACTTTTATTTCGTGTTTAAGTCGTGGGGAATCTCAAGTGATCTAAAGGGATTATAATTCGGTTTGACTCCTTATCCATTAAAATAACTGTGAATCAAGGGATTCTCAGTTATTTCGAGGGATTTACTGATTATTTGAAAGGATTTGTTGATTATTCTAAGAGATTCATATTGATTTTTAGTAAATTTAAATCAAACAATTGATAAATCAAGGGATTCACCTTGATTTCAGGGGATTTGCTAGTGATTTCAGAGTATTTGCTAAAGATTTTTAGGAGAGTTGCTGGTGAATCCTCGGGGATTAATGTTGATTGTTGAATTTAAATTCAGGATTTGGGGGAAATTATGGATTCATCGAATTTCAAGGGATTTGTTACTGCTTTCAAAAGATTCATGTGCTGTGTACAAATGTTTAAAAAATAGTAAATTTGTGCCATGAATTTTTCTGAGTGTTTTGGGTTCTCCAGATTCAGATGATTCCTTGAGAATCTAGATCTTATGAATTCTTTTGGATCTTACTGAATCCATATGATCCCATTGCATTCCTTCCGCTTTTTTATCTTAAATATGAAATTCTTAGATTTTTTTTAATATATAATTTTATAAATTCTTAGAAATTTAGTGTCGGAAAAATTGATATTTTGGCTGGTGAGCATTTTTATTTTAGCCAGAGAAAATTTGTATTTTGATCAGGGAAAAATGAGTATTTTGATCAGGGAAAATGAGTAGTTTGGTCAGGGGAAAATGAGTAGTTTGGTCAGGGGAAAATGAGTAGTTTGGTCAGGGGAAAATGAGTAGTTTGGTCAGGGGAAAAGGAGTAGTTTGGTCAGGGGAAAAGGAGTAGTTTGGTCAGGAAAAAATGAGTATTTTGGTCAGGAAAAAACGAATATTTTGGTCAGCAAAAAAATTAGTATTTTGGTCAAGGAAAATGAGTATTTTGGTCAGGGAAAATGAGTATTTTGGTCAGGGAAAAAGGGGTATTTTGGTCAAGGAAAATTGAGTATTTTGGTCAAGGAAAATGAGTATTTTGGTCAGGGAAAAAGGGGTATTTTGGTCAAGGAAAATGAGTATTTTGGTCAGGGAAAAGGGTGTATTTTGGTCAAGGAAAATGAGTATTTTGGTCAGGGAAAAAGGGGTATTTTGGTCAGGGAAAATAAGTATTTTGGTCAAGGGAAATGAGTATTATGGTCGGGAAAAATGGGTATTTTTGTCAGGGAAAATAATTATTTTGGTCAAGGAAAATGAATATTTTGGTCAGGGAAAATAAGTATTTTGGTCAAGGAAAATGAGTATTTTGGTCAGGGAAAATTTGTACTTTGATCAGGGAAAATTTTGTAGTTTTTTAGTGAAAATAAGTATTTTGGTCAGGAAAAAAATGAGTATTTTGGTCAAGAATGACTCAAGAAAAATGAGTATTTTGGTCAAGGAAAAGGAGTATTTCGGTCAGGGAAAAATTGCCCAGGGCACTGTCCAGAATGTCAATGTGAGTGCGCTGTTCCTGAAGTGTATTTTGGTCAGGAAAAAATTTTCATTTTTATCAGGAAAAATTACTATTCATTCATGTTAATTTCTTTTAAAATTAGGTCCGGACAGCTGGTGCGAATTGCCAGACGATGGCAATATGTGCTGCGGTATCAACCAATCGCCCATTAACATCGACACCACAAATGTCACCGAGACATCCACAGGCTATTATTTCACCATAACCGAGTTGACCAGGTACTGGGATGAACAGACCTTGACCAATGATGGCCACACGGGTGAGTATCATTAGTTAAATATTGATTGTTGACTATTTAGAAACAATTGTGTCATATTTTGTAACCTTTCGCTTGATAAGATAAAGCTATGGCACAGATATTAAGTAATTACAAAAATGCAGACAAAATTTTTCAATATTTCTTATATTTTTTGAAATTGTTATATTAAATCGATGGCTTAATTCAGAAGTAGCGAATAAGCCAATTTGTCAAAAATGAGATAAGTGAACCCTTGTGATCCTGAAAGTGTCCCTAATGAACCTAAAGTTACAGAAAATAATTTAACCCATAATTGTTGAAGTTGCAGAAGTGAACAGTAGCGAATATGCAACAAGGTGCCATGCCTAAAAGTTAGAAGTAGCGAATGATACCATTCGTTAGTTCATCTTTTAAAAATTTCTCGAGACCTGGATTTTTTATTAAAATACAAGTAGCGAACTGACAATTCCCGTTCATTTTTTTTACATTCTTTTTATTCAGTAGACAAACTAATGGATGTGCACATGCGCTACTTCACACTTAATTTATTTTGCTTTCCTGAAAAATTAATCAAAGTCAAACTAGCGAATGTGCATTTTGTTATACCGTTTTTCCATAACAACGCTATTATCTCAAAAGCAACTTTTGGCTTATTCGTCACTTCTGAATTAAGCCATCGATTTGTCCTATATTTTAGTAATTTTTTTCTATATTTCTTAAAATCAGGGTTCCCACGACTTGGAAAAATCTGAAAAAAGTCAGGGAATTATGTTAGTCATAGAAAAAGTCAGGGATAAGTGAACTCACCAAATGAGACCGAGGCCTAACTGGGAACTGCTACATTGAACAGAGTTAGCTTTCAATGTCAGCATAGTCCATGTCTTGTCTCGCAATTCCTGGGCTTAAGCAAGATCAAGATATTCTTATCTTACAATGCTTGATCGATAATCGATCAAGGAAGAAATCACTAAAAGTTGTCATTTGCTATTTAAAATCGACTTCAGTCGAGTGTTATCAGATTTTCTAGATTAATACGATGTAATAGATATTAACAAGTGCTGCAAAAAAGTTATGAATTTATGAACTCAGCCCTGTTGCTGAGGGTTCAGTCAAATTTATAATATGCCTATTGAATACTATGAACTAGTGAGGTATAAGTTATGGTGAAAAATGTGAAATATTTGACACTTTAATGTGAAAAAGTGTTTTTGGGATATGAAATTATGGAAAAATTAGGAAATTGTTATGTGCACTTCAATTTAAAACAGAAATAATAGTTGAGGGGGCTGTCCATACTTTTAACAGCATGGGCCTATGGGGATTTCAATGTTAAATTTGTTTTCTTTATAGTGATATAACTCAAGAACGGGTTAAAGAAGAACGATGGGGTTTGATTTTTTTTAAAGATTATTAAATTTACTAAAAACTGTAGTATGATTATGACGTCACATGCATTCTGAATGAAGTTATCGATTTTCAAAGTTGACTGTTCCGTTTTCCCATGCTATTTTACACAGACGTGAAATTTTTCCCAAAATTGAACGGATCTCAATATTGGCCAAGCGGATGACGATGGGGTTTGATTTTTTGGAAAGCTTATTTAATTTACTACAAAATGTCTAAGTTCGATTTTGTTATTACGTGCATTCTATATTTATTTATTTATCGAATTTCAAAGTTTACCACTAATTTTTTCGCTACATTTTGCCCTAATCGTACGGCTCACGGGGCAGATAAACAAAAAAATCACACTCCACGTTTTAGTAAATTGAATTTTCCTTCATAAAAATCAAATTCCATCAATTTATGTTTAGCCATTATTGAGCAATTTTAATGTTAATTTAATATGGAAATTCCCATAGGATCATGCATGCTCTGAAAAGTGTGGACAGCCCCCTTAAGAAATGATCCTTCCTCAGTTTACCCAATTTTCTGGCATGCCATTGTAGCTCAAGATAAACAGGCATTTTGGTATATTCAGTTACATCAATGATATCCCAAATCTTATTTTGATTGCAATATCGTAATATTTTTTTTTAGTCGCTCTAAAAGTGGTCAATACCGTCCATCCAACGCCGTCCTTGGTCTACTACACTAGCGTAGGCACTCCGTCCGATGAGTACCTCTTCGACTCTCTGCACTTCCACTTTGGGGGAAACGATTCGGTCGGGGCCGAGCACACCATCGATGGATTCCGGAATCCGATGGAGGTTAGATGGTTTTTCACTGGAAATCTAAAAACAAAAATTTTGAATGGGATTTAACATGGAATTTTTGAGTGTCGCAAAGGTCCCCCAACCCCCCCCCCCCCATCCTTTTGAACAATTCATGAAAATCTGTAATTAAAAACAGTGAATTTTGGATGGGATTTAACATGGGATTTTTGAGTTTTGTAAGGGTCCCCCCTTTTAAACAATTAATAAAAAACTGAAATTAAAAACTGGGAATTTTGGATGGGATTTAACATGGAATTTTTTCGTTTCGTAAGGGTCCCTCATTCCAAATTTTCAATATTTTTCATGGCGGAGCCAGATGCACACCGTGTTCTACAATTCCAAGTACCCTTCTTATCCCGCTGCAAAGAATTACTCGGACGGAGTCGTCGTCGTGGCTGTGCATTTCAAGGTGATCCTTTCCCCATCCGAACAAAACGTAGAATCAAACCATTGCTCGATATTAACGATTACCTAATTCGATGCTTTCGCAAGATTTCCATCCGGAACAGAGATTTAGATAATTTGATCGCAGCCCTGGAGGATGCCGAATACGTCGGACAGACGGCAACCATAAAGCCTGGATTCCCCTTGGAGAATCTTTATCCCGAAGACATGAAATCGGCGTATTCCTACTCAGGTTCGTTTACCACGCCCATCTGCCAGGAGGCAGTGCAGTGGTTCGTCTTAGAAGACCATGTTCCCATCTCGGAATCCCAGGTAATGACACAAAACGGGTTTGTTTAGTCCCATTCTGTCCTGTCCTCGATGCAGTGGTCCTTAGTGCGAATGAATGCCATGCTTGCTGTCATGTAGGAATCATAGGGATTTTTTTCCAAATTATAGGGGAATATTATAAGAATTTTTTTTCCTATATATGGGAATTTAAACGTACTTCTTTCAAATAAAATAAGTATTTTGCTGGGAATCTTTTCAAATTATATAGCAATTTTTTTTTCAAATATTATAAGTATTTAACAGGAATTCTTTACTAATAATACAGGCATATTAAGGGAAAGGCATATTAAGGGAAATTTTTCACCAAATATTGGAATATAATAAGAATTTTTTGTAATAATATAGCTATATTTTCACATAATTTGTCCATATTATAAAAATTTTCTCAAGTAATATAGGAATATTATATAGAAAGTTTTTCACTTAATTTATCCATATTATAGTACTTTTCCAAATAATATTGAAATATAATAGGAATGTTTTTCAAATAATATTGAAATATAGGTATTTTGCAGGGAAGCTTTGCAAATAATATTATAGGAATATTATGTAGGCATTTTTTTTACATAGCCATATTATAGGAATATTTTCCCCAAAATAATATATTAAGGGGACTGTCCACACTTTTAACAGCATGGGCCTAAGGGGATTTCAATGTTAAATTAGTTTTCTTCAAACTGATGTAACTCAAGAACGGGTAAAAGAAGAACGATGCAGTTTTCTTTATTTTAAAGATTATTAAATTTACTAAAAACTGATGCATGATTATGACGTCACGTGCATTCTGAATGTAGTTATCGATT
>JAQIXP010003940.1:0-12240 GCA_034700285.1 Proteroiulus fuscus
TACCGTGCATTTTGGAAACGTCGTGATTTCTTCAAAATGAAAACTTTGCTGCAATTATTATTGGCACAGAAATTAATTTCTAGTAATCGTCTTGTTTCAAAGTGAGACTGTCCCTTTAAGATTAAACCCATTGAACTCCAAAATTAAGCAGAACTTTTTTTCTTTTAAAAATGAAAGAGTGAACTGCAAGAAAATGAACCCTTCGCCATCTTCCTTCCAATTGTTAAGTTAGGCCTACTTATATAACAGCTTGCTGAACTGCTTAGTTGACAAAAATTGCATTATAATAATTGGTCCGCTAGAACTTTCTAGGGCTAATAGGTCATTCTTACATTGAACAGGGATATCCATTGATAATTAAATTCTTTTTTCAGTCAATGCCTAAAATACTGGAATGCAATCATCCACTCTTAATTTCTTAATTTGCAAATGTTTACAGACCCCCTTTAAAAATCCCTTTCATAATGCACAGTTGGTCATTTCATTCTGAGGTCAATTTTGTTGTTGCAAGATGTGTTTCATAGATGGCAGCATGAGTCTATGACAAATTACATGGGCAGCCATTTTATGTGGGTCTAAAATGTTAGTTGAAATAACTGGCATTGAGGGTGCTAATTCTTTAAAACAGGATGGGAGGGGGGAATGGGAAATAAGTAATCATAAAACGATGCCAAAGCTCTCTATTGTACATTTTTGAAAGTGGCATAATAGTTCATGACCCGCCATGACCCAAAATCTTCCATGCACCAAATCCAGCTTTTTTTAAACCAATAAAAATGTAGTCCGATGGTCATTCGATATTACATTGGAGGAGGTCAGGTACATAAATATTATGACACGCGATAAACCCCATACTTTTAACATGTCGTAAATTTTTAAGGACGTCTAAATAAACATGTTGTAGTAACACGTCAAGGCCACGAGCCAGCGGGTCAGAGTTCAACGACAAATTATCGTGGATTGAATTTTAATTTGCTATAAATCTAATATGTAGGAGGCTGCAGCAAAGCTTAAAATAAAACATGCAACTCCCATTTTGCATGTTGAACACGCCATTAAAGTGCCTAAATTGAAGTTGTTACATTTTCTTAATCAAATGAGATCAGTTTTTATGGTAATTTCCCCCCACTTGTCTATATATATATATATACTCATTGACCATCTTTAGCATGTCATTTCTTAATGATTAAACTTTATAATAAATATTAAAAAAATTTTTTTTCGCGTTTTGTTTTAATAGTCCGAGCGTGTTTCGATGCAATTTGCTCGACATGATATTTCGGGTTAATGATATAATTAAAAAAGACGAAAGTTTATAGACAAGACCAGGTGCAAGGGCAACCTGCAAGGTGGCTTGTGCTTAACAGTTACTAATTTAGAAGGAATAAAATAATATTTAAAAATAGGCTTTTATTCTTATAATGACTTTATTTATGACCAAAGAAGTTATGCAGTCTATTTATAAATTTGAACAATGTGTCGTCGTCTTCGGCATTACGGATGATCTTAGCAGATATCTGAGTGAGGTCACGTCACACCTTTTGGAATTTCCTTACATCTTACGAGTCTTATTAGTTAGGCCTATATGTAACGCGATTTCAGCAAAACAAAAATGGCGGCGCTATTTTCCAAATGCATCGTATGCATAGGGCCTGAGAATGGGTGCAGCCATTTTGCTTTCTGACGAGTTAGGCAGCTATGGCCAGACAAATAGATTTCTGATAAGATTTCTCTAATGCCAAACACCACTGCATCCGGATGAGTGACGTCACACTCTAATGCCGAAGGTTTAAAGCAAGTCTCTTATAAGATTTTGGTAATGCCAAAGACGCCTCAGTTCTGTTCCATCCATAGATTTATTTGCACATGCACATTTAGGCAAATTTCTATGGAATATGCGCGTGCAAAGTATGGTTCCAAAAGTAATGGATCCAAAAATGAAAAATCTACGAATGGAACAAACACTCAACAGATGGCCTCACGACTGTTTCCACTTTGCCATGAAAGACAGCCTGTGCATGGTGGATTTTGTTTTGCTTTGTTGTTCCTAGATGGCACTTTGGGGCCTATATGAGGGAGACTCATATTTTGTTCCAGAACCTGCGCTGCCCATATAGACATGGTGACTACAAATTTCTGTAAATAAAATTCCCTGAGATTTCCAGGTTTTCCAGGGTCATTTTCACATTTTTCCAGGTTCAAAGACATTTATTTTGGATGGTGCAACAATGAAAAAAATGAAATGCACAAATTTTAAAGCTAATCATTTGCTTTCCATTGAAGAGCCAAGCTATCATTTTTGATTTTTGCAGCAGTTAATTAGGTAAATCATTTCTGTGTGCTGATTTTCAGGATATTGTTAAAAAAATACAAAATAAAAAAGATGATATTGAAAAATTCCAGGTTTCAATTCTAAATTCCCTGAGTTTTCCAGGATGAATATAAAATTCCCTGAGATTTCCAGGTTAGTAGTCACCATGCAAAACTTACAGGCAATAAGTTAGGACATCAGTGTAAAATAAACAATGTTAAGTTTTGGTCTATAACTATATAATAAAATTTCCAAAATAAAATAAAAATATCAAAATGGAAGTCGAATGGCGCCACAGTTAATAAATGTAATAGTTTTGAAAGCTATAACTGCTGTTATGCTGTATATTTCAACATTATGAATTGTGTCCAGGCCATTTTCTCCAAAAAAAATTTTTTCACGAGGAAATATTTCAAGGTTAAATAATTTTCAGTAGCAAGAATACGAGAAATGTGCAAAACTGTATCCGTGTAAACAATTTATAAAATAGTCTAGTTTATCGTCTTTAAACTGAAAACCAAATGTTGAAAACACTTGAACGTGCTTTGGTTTGTTAAACAGGGATGCTGATAAGCTATATTGTTAAATTAAAACACATTTCAACAGCAAATGAACCTTACTTCAGTGGAGAAAATGATATGGAAATGATTGATTGTATTATTCTGAATGAAAAGCAATGTTTAAATTCTATCTATAGGCCTACTTTATTTTAATTAAAATGATTGATTTAAGATTTTAAAATAAAAAAAAAATCATCTGAATGAGACATTACTTTACTCACCATGCATCTGTCTATAATGCAAAAGGCGAACCTAAAGCAGCACTTTCATCACAAAATTTCTGTTCTTAAATTAGGGATCGATGCATGGACGTATTTTGGCGTTATTACCCTGTTACCATTTGGTAACATAGTTAGAACCTAGAGCGTTTTATTTGTGGCGTCTGCTGTTTTATCGTTTTGGATAACGATGTCGGGTAACCAAAAGGGTTACCCATTCGTGATCTACCTAAATAGGTATAGAGTACCAAATGATTCACAGAAATTACTGAGCTTTTCTGGGGCCACTAGCTGTTTTCTCTCCAATTACAGGTTAATCATAAGAGTAGAGGAAAACATGGTCCCAAGAATACAAGAAAATCATAAAATGAAGACTTTTGCATTTTAGCGTTTTGTTTGTATTCTATATGATACTTGTAAACTGACTGGATGACTACAGCGTATGACCGGGTAATAATGCCAAAATACGCCTATTGTAACTTAACTGTCTATGGCGTAGTTTGGCGTGCTTACCCGATCATGCGCTTTTGTGGTCCGGTTCACAAGTAGGCCTAGTTCTTAGCCACATCATAGATTAAAACCCAAACGCAAAAATGCAAAAGCTCTGCTCTCCGTGATTTTTCTATACGAAGCTTTCCTGGTGCCACTTTTTCTGGATTGGAGAAAAAACAGTGGCCCCATAAAAGCTCACTAATTTCAGTGAACTCATTTGGTACTCTATTACCTATTTAGGTAGATCACGAATGGGTAACCCTTTTGGTTACAAGACATCGTTATCCAAAATGGAAAAGCAGCAGACGCTACAAGAAAAACGCTTTAGGATCAGACCCTGTTACCATAGGCGCATTTAGGCCTGCTTTTAGGGGGGGCACCATAAGGAATTTTTCTCAAGGGGGGAGGTTGGGCCCCCAAAGGCCCCCCCCTAAATGCACCTATGCCTGTTACCAAAGGGTAACAAATGGTAACATGGTCATATCGCCAAAATACGCCTAATGTTTATAATAACATATAGGCCTAAATAAGAAATGGAACAAAACTTTCCAATGTGCGCACGTGCCTTCCAAAATCTCCATGGCAACGACAATTTTCGAATAACGTCACGTGATTATAGGCAATCATTTACCAATGGCATCATGGGATCGTTGTAATTAAATTTGATTGATCATTATTTACATGTAAGTCAGTAAACACGCCACATCTCAGTAATTATAGTTATGTTAAATCACAGTTAAATCAGTTAGTGTGATCGTAAATCAATAAATCAATTACCAGATTCACTACTTTATGATTATAGAATTCTGCACCAAATTTGTCCAAATTTGACTAGATAGTTCTACATTTTAAGACGCCATTTGATACCAAAAACACGAATGTCAGGGTTCATACCGAATTCTATAAGTGGGCTTCCCTGACTTTCCCTGATCAAAAATGAAAAAATTTCCCTGACATTTTCATGCATTTATGTAACAGATTTAACGACCACCGAAAACTTTGAAAAGTAGTTGAAAAATGAACACAAAATTATGAAAAAATTAGGCAGGTCAGCATGAACCCTGAATTGCTTCACCATAAATCTTCTAGAAATGACCCGGGCGATCTTTTCTTTCTTTTCCTTCGGAGGTGGGCGTAATTTGAAGATGGGCGTTTATTTATAATTTAAAGAAATTTTTTTTTACCCATTATGGTATCGTAAGAAACTTACCACAAAAAATGCATTTTTTTACGAAAACATCATCATAAGCTCTAAGGGAAAGCGCCATTGGAGAGTGGGCGATATTTCGAAGTAGGAGATCATCGAGGATGGGCGAAATATGGAGGGTGGGCTAATTTATGAAGTGGGCTATCATTTCACATTTTTTGAAATTTTCCTGGGCGTAATATGGAGTCTGAGCCAAAATTCGGGATGGGCGTATTTTAGAAGATTTACGGTATGTCACTGACATCCTCCTAGCCAGAGCGTCGCAAATAGTAGAAGGACGCCATTTTGTTTAGGTAGTTAATAGCTTTGGGAGTGTTCAAATATAACGCAAATCAGTTGTGGGGAATTCATTAAAAAAAACAAAATGGCGTCTCCTACGTCATATTTTATCCTGTAGTTACTTAGGCGTCTTCAGGATACATTTTTAAAAACATTTTAAACACTATAAAATGCATTGTTTAGCATGGCACGATCAACTAATAACGTTAACCAATGTATTTTTTTTCACCTTTTCTTCTTAGATAAACGAGCACACCACTGGTCATCTTCTCGTATGGCACACCACCTTATCCACAATATTCACATAAAATAAAATTGCCAAAAAAAAAACTTGCTGGTCACTTTAAGCTAGCCTATCAAAAGTAGTATCTTCCAAGGTGTGTAACCAATTGAATATCATCATATTCCTCTCATATTTGGTCAAGGGTTTTCCCTTTTCCCTTTCCACATCCTTCACGGTGAGACTGAGGCTCTTGACTGCCCCAAGAAGTCCAGGTCCATGCGGGTCAAAATCTTTCCTGAGGAGCTTCAGAATCTCCCTGGACACTTGAGATTTGGAAACTTTGCCCATCAGGGCCAAATCGCACTTGCACGCCTGAAGGTTCAGTTCGCTCTGGGCGATCCTCTCGAGGGCCTTGTAAGTGGTCAGCAGTCTCCTCTTGATGTAAGTCTGTCTCACCTTCTTGTTGACTGACCTGACGAATTCGGCGGCGGTGATGGCCGGCGAGTCGCTCAGTTGCCCGGGGTTGCCCTGGGGCGACGGAAGCTGCGACGTGGAGGCCATATCGCCCACGGCGACCCACGTAGAACACGATCTGGAGGCGTAATCCAGGCGCCCTTGGGTGGACAGATCGTCGCGTGGTCCGCCCCCGCCGCACAGGACGATCTCGGAGGCCGACTGCTTGAGGAGGTCGGGGTCTGTCGCGGCGGCCTGACTAATGTCGCTGGTGCTAAAGCTTCGTCGCAGTCCCAGGACGGAGCTGAGTGCTCCGCACGACCGGATCAGGTCGCTCTCCTCCTCGAAGAGGGTCTCGGACAGTCCAGTGACGCGATTTCGCGACCCGAAGAATCCGTAGTGCTCGCAGGGCACCTGCAGGTTGTTGCGACTCCCGCGCACGTTGCCGATGCTCAACGTCCCGGTGCAGCTGTCCGGATTGGGCGACTGGCCGCGGAGGAGCTCTTCGTCGTAATCCTCGTCGCCGAATTCCTCCTCGTTGCGACCGTTCCAGGAGAGGCGGTCGTTGTCCGAAGAGGATATCCGGTAGTTGCTCTTGACCACGGCCGGGATGACCGGTATCACGCCGGTCGTCGCCTCCATCTTGTCCACCATGACGAAAGTGCGATGCGCGACCAATCCTGCGTTTCGGAGGAAGTTTAATCACGATATGCGTCTTTCGCAACGGCACTTCGTAGACTGATCCGGATGTCGTCGCTGTTGTTCCTTCCCACCACCAGACTTGACATTGGAATGATCCGCATGGATCTGATTTAACTATGGCATGACTATAGCACAACATGCTACATCATCTCAACGCAGCTTCACGTATAACGCACTTTCATCGTATTAAATTGGAAAATGCGCAATTTAATTATTTGTAATTCATTAATACCATCAAAGCGTCAAATCAGATTCTGTTACAGATTTTAGCGAAAACTACAATGTGTCACCAATTGTCTGAATTGGTTAAATTAGTTGGTTATTTTATCACACTTTTATCGTATATCTAATATGATAAAATGTATACGATTTTTTTAATACTGTAATTACTTAGCATGAATTTTAACCATTCACAAGAGAAAAATATGGGAAAAAAGCCAAACGACAGTTTTTATCCTATATTTTTTAAAGCAAAAAAAAGGCAATGGCTGCTTTTCAAATGCATTTCAATGCCAAATACAATTACCAGTTAATGAGCCAATAGGAGCAGTCCATTCTAAAAAATTATTATTATTTCTTCTCTCTTTTTTATGTAGGATGTTTCTATGTAATTGAACTAAATGGATTTTGATCAACTCAAGAGCATCAATATACATAACATTACAAAATTTAGAATAATTCCCTCTGGTGGCCAAAAGAAGCACTAAACAGCTATTCGATTCAGAATAAAAGAGCCACCTTTCGGTCATCTTAAAAGCTTTGGCCTAAGGAATTAAAAGAAAAATTTGGGAGGAGCTTGTTTTTCATTGGCTCATTTTTGAGCCCTCCGTTAGTTAGCTATCGTACCGTTTAGATGGCGCTTTCTGTAGGCAATGACGCCAATATAGTGCCACCTATCGGTTATCTTGAAAGCTTTGGCCTAAGGATTTTGACCAAAAATTTGGGAGGGACATGTTCCTCATTGGCCCATTTTCAAGCCCTCCGTTAGAAAGTAGTTAGCTATCGTATTGTATAGCCTAAATGGCGCTTTATGTGGGTAATGGCGCCAATATAGTGCCACCTATCGGTCATCTTGAAAGCCTAAGGAATTAAGAATAATTTTTGGGAGGAGCTTGTTCCTCATTGGCTCATTTTCGAGCCCTCCATTAGAAAGGAGTAAGCTATCATCTCTTATAGATGGCGCTTTCTGTTGGCAATGGCGCCACTATAGGGCCACCTACCAGTCCACCTACCTAAGGAATAAGAGCAAAATCTGGGAAGGGCTTGTTCCTGGACATTGGCTCATTTTCGAGCCCTCCTTTAGAAAGGAGTTAGCTATCGATCATATCGAAGAGATGGCGCTTTCTGTGGGTAATGGTGCTAATATAGTGCCACATATCGATCATCTTGAAAACTTTGATCTAAAGATTTAGATCAAAATTTGGGAGGGACTTGTTCGTCATTGGATCATTTTTAGCCCTCCGTCAGGAAGGAGTTAGCTATCTTATCATATAGATGGCGCTTTCCATAAGCACAAGCACCAACATAGTGCCACCTATCGGTCATCTTGAAAGCTATACCCTAAGAAATGAAGAAAAAATTTAAAGGGGCTTGTTCCTCATTGGCTCATGCTCGAGCCCTCCATTAGGAAGGAGTTACCTATCGTATCATATAGATGGCGCTTTCAGTGGACAATAGTGCCACAATTATATACACTTGCCAATGGCTGTAATTAATGATACACTGAGATGTGTTATAAAATCAATATTTGCATGACGTTTTCCTGCAGTGGCCCTTATAAATTTTCGCTCGGGGATCATAAAAACGGCCACGTTATTAATTAAGATTTAGCAAAAAAGAAATGGCTGATGAGCCAAGTATGAAATTATAAGCCTACCCTGGCGCTTTAAGCTCTTCCCAACTATTTATTAGCCCCAATATAGCATTCCTAGTATAAAATGGACTGGTTTATTCTCCATTCCAACTGGAATGCTTCCATTAAAATGTTCATTTTCATTTTCAGAGCTAAAATTATAATTCAAAGCGGATTAGATCTTAGTAAATGTCGCAGGGTGAATAACTGTTTTGGATTAAATTTTATGCTTTTATTAGATATAGGCCCCATAGTAGCCTATACATATAAATATTGATTTTTTGTGTATTACGGCAATATGAGCTGTGATGAACAGGTTACTTTTAGGCCTGTTTCTTTCTTCATCGATTTTTATAGGGCTAGCAAAATTTAGCATTCCAGATTTTGCAACACCAACACAAATCTCGTATATAGCTTTTACAGCCTAAACCATTCTCACACCGAAAGTAGGCCTACTACCATTCTTACGTATATTCTTATGTAACAAAATTATACGGTAACTAAGGTCACAGGAGCTTGTATACATGATCATCGCCATTCAATTAGTATTTATTGTAATTGCAATACTTTTTTCAGGTTTAGTTTTATAGATTATCTTGCACATTTGCAAAAAAAATCATTACGTTACAATTTCCTGCATACGTTATCCTAATTATATGCTTTAGTTATACTTACATACATTAATTATACTATCTTCCCACACTGAACTCAACTTTGCATTAATATTATTTTTGTCAGAGAATTGTTGTTCAATTTCAATTTACACATGTCAACAAAATAATTAGTGTAAATAATTGGGCCAAAATATCCAGCAAATCAAATGTAATTCACAACTTTGCTAATTCAAAAGTGCACATGCGTGAACATTATTAATTTTTTTTTATTTACGAAATGCATCGTTGATTTTTAGTTAGTGTTATAAGCAATTGAAGAACATGCTTAAAATTTTGAAGTAATCCATTAACCATTAACCGGTTTTCAAATAAAAAAAATAATTCCACTTGATAAAAATGCATTGGTTAACATGGTAGAGGGTGGAAGTTACCCCCTCTACCATGTTAACTTATCAAGTGGAATTATTTTTTCATTTGTAAATGGGTACATGGATTAACTTGAAATTTTCGACAAATTCTAACATTGCTTACAGGATTTCAACAAATAATCAACAATGCATTTAGTCAATAAAATAAATAAATATCCAGTATGCTCGCCCATGACAACTTTTGTAAAAGCAAAGTTGTGAATTATAATTATTTAGGGAGGGGGCAAGGAGGAAGTAGGGATTTTCGTTCCCCCATAGCAACAGCCCTAATAATTGCAGTTACAATATGTTCTCTATCTTGAATAGGGCCTACATAATAATTAAAAACTAAAACACAAATCAGATTTAAACATAAGAAATTTAGCTCCATATTGGGGCTCCAAGCATGTGCCAATTACATTTAATATGCTGGCATATGCACGTGCACTGAGCCACATTTTGTAACAAAATTTCTTCAGGACAGTGCAGCTTAAAGCCAAGTAAACATTATCCTGTTATGTTTTTTATTGTTTACTTTGTAATTCTTGGAATAAGGATAGTATATTAATCCAAGCTCCAAGGTAGGCCTAATTATGTTTTTACAGTTGGACTGGTTGGGCTTCAACTCAGAATGCAGCGATAGTTTTGCGCCTTGCAGTAGTACACTATCATTAAACTTATCTAATTGAAGGTGAGGAAATACTTATTAATTAACTGCAGTTATAATCAGGAATACAAATTTTCTTAGTTCCCCCATAAGAGTTTTTTCCATTCATGATCCATTCAAAGCCGTGAAAACATTTTAAAGCACTCTGCCGCCATCTACCGGAAGTCAATGTTATCAGCTATTTACGATATCTTGATCTAATGTGCAGCTCTTACTGCCTCTACACCGTGTACTGCCTACAGCAAGGTATATCCAAATTTTCATTCAATTTTTTAAGCATTTGTATAATTTTTAGGTCAATGAGAAACACCAGTCAATAAAATGACGAAAACCCGTGCCTGAAACTAGCTGTGATCCTGTAGTGGTAACAAATTATAACAGCTATATTATGAGCTGGTTTATGAAACATTAGCAAAAAACGTCCAAAAAAAGTCAATAAAAGGGTGATACACATGTACTTAAAAGTGTGCCCACTTTGATCGTAGTTCCATATAGGGGGGGAGGGGGGATTGTACCAATGGCCCCCACTCATCAACGTAGGCTACGTAGCTACAAAGGTCCCCCAACAGGATAGGCTCACCAAGCCACGCACATACCATATAACTGCATCTTTAGTCGTCTAGCTAAAGAATACAGAATTTAAAGCACTACTTTCATCTTTACTCATTGCACACCTGCACAACAAATTCAACTCGAAACCTGTACGTCTAAACTAAATACTATACAATTATATTGCAGGTTATGGCCGCTTCCGTGTCTGGTGCGAGTGCGAGAAACCTATTTGCAGAGTCTAAATTACGCCTGGCCGAAAGAATTCAGGTTAACGTGAATGGCATTGGATCATTAACGAGACAGATGTTACGAGGCTCGAAATCCAACGACATCCTCATGCACACCTCGAGAAACTTTGCCCTCCAAGAATACGCCTTAGAAAATTCCGAAATGAACTTAAAGCGCATGTCGCTGCTTTCGTCGCACATGCAAATGCAGCTCGATGCAATTCACAAGAGTGCGGAAATTATCGAAACTGTTAAAGATCAGCTATGTCAAATCCAAAGATAAAACTTTCTAACCTATAAACCTTTGTACATTTCGATATCTTAATTCACAATTGACGAATATGCCAAAAGTTGCTTTTGAAATAATAGCGTTTTTATGGAAAAACAGTATAACTTAGAAATAAACAATGGTAAAAGGCTGAAATTTGGTGAACGGATGAAAAAATATATATTATATAGGGAATGCGTTAATTTTTTTTAAATAATTAAATTAGTAAATTAATTAAGTAATTTAAGAAATAAAATGCTTAAAAAATGCAAATTTGCCAGTTTGACTTTGATTAATTTTGCAGAAAGCAAAATAAATATAAGTGTAAAGTAGCGAATGCGCACCATTAGTTTGCTCATTAAAAAAAATACAAAATGAGTGAAAATTGTCAAGTTTGCTACTTGTATTTTAATAAAAATCCAGATCACGAGGAATTTTTAAAATGTAAACTGATGAATTGTACTATCGCCACTTGTAACTTTTAGTGATGACAGCTTGTGGCATATTCGCTACTCTTCACTTCTGTAACTTTAACAATATTATTGTTAAAATTAATTTCTGTAACTTTAGGTTAGTTAGAGACACTTCTAGAAACACAATAGTACAATTATCTTATTTTTGACAAATTGGCTTATTCGTCACTTGTGAATTAAGCCATCGATTTATTATTTAACGCTTATTTTATTGTAATTATCTAATGCCGTTTCTTTGCAATAAAATATACCAGAAAGTGTAATTTACCTCCTTTTGATCAATAATCCACCTGGCATAAGCAAGCTACGCCTCTGCTTATCCAGTACCGGTCTTCTTTATCGGTAGCAATGTCCAGACTGAATACATAGTTGGTCGAATGGCCAGTGGTTGACAGCTCTCCTCGTCTGGCGCTCGTCTTGTACACTGGGCACTTGTAGCAATGTGTGGGCATTAATTCGTCTACGGTGCATGGTTTCAGCCACACGATAGGCAGCGGGTCGTAGAGGACCCGCGGGAGACAGTCTGCCAACTTATTGCGATGGCTGTCCCATCGTGCTCCTTCCAGAAACAGCCCCTAGTAAAACAAAAAATTTAACTGATTCCACTATGTCAGGGCCCTGTCACACGAGGTAATTTTTTCTTGCTTACAGGATATAAGTTAAGGGGGCTGTCCACACTTTTTAGAGCATGCCTCTATGGGAATTTCCATGTTAAATTCGTTTTCTTCAAACTGA
>JAQIXP010003941.1:0-12237 GCA_034700285.1 Proteroiulus fuscus
CGATTTGGCGCCCCCCAAGTGATTGAACAGGGGGTACAGCTGTACCCCCTGTACCCCCGCTGGAGCCGCCAGTGCTAACCCACATTTTCCCATGCTACATGGAACCAATGGAAGCCCCTATGGACGGCAACTGCAAACAATGAAAATAAAACTGAAGCTAGGTGGCTGGCCCAGGACCGATGAGATTACTACATTCTTGGCAATTCCTAGCTTCCTTTCTGAACACCAAGTTAAGTTAGTTAGACAAAAGTGTTTCCTTCCGCACTGGTAATTAATTTTTAAATTGGCACCCCTTAAGAGGAGACTGGGGCATGAGTTGCATGTCCCAATCCCCTCCTGATACAACCTTTTACTGCCCTAATTATTACTCGATATTGACTACAAATGTGTAAACTTGATAACTCAAAAAGTATGGTACGTAAGTATTTGGAACCGCTATTTGAACAATTATTGTAAATTACTACTTATTTTGTAATATCATACAAATATTTATCTTTTGTAAGGCAAAATATGTACAAAGATGTTTTAAATGTGACACTAGTGATTTTTTACTATATATCAATAACCTGGCAATGTAGAATGAAATATTAAAATAATAGCATCGACATAGACCGTTTGTAAGAGAAATACCTGTTCGTAAAGACAAAAATTGAAAAATTACCATATTAATTACTTGAAATTTCTTTCAAAAAACTGAATTTTAAATAGTAGGCCCTACTCCTATGCTTCCCATAACCACTATGGGTTTGTTTGAACTTGTGATGTCATACAATTTGAAATTTGTAGTCATCAAAACTATAGCCATTAACAAGCTGATATAGATAAACAACTTATAAAAGTGTTGAAGATTTCTAGACTTACAAGGTTTGATTCGGACCAAGGGCCTGCGTTTTTGATTTGTAGGTGAGATAAACCCCTTCACGATCTGCGGTGGTGCTCTGTACTCGATATACCACATGTCAGTGACAAACCGCGACAATAGTTCTTTATTTCGAAAATACATGATACCATTACTAAACTCATTTCTAACAGAGGGCTCGGAAATATGCCAATCATGGTCATGTTTTAAAGTCCTTTGGGGCCCTGCCCAACCACTTACGCGCTTTCCTGGCATCCTAGCCTGCTTTCACAAACTGCATAACGAAAACCAGGCTTATAATAAGTGTTCATGTCTATTTTAATGTGTGAGACCAAGTCTACAAGCATGTAGTACCAAAATAAAGACGACCCCACCCTACTTTCTGCATTATATAATACTACATGGTGTACACCAGACAAAGAATAGAAACGTGTTTGCAGCTTACCATAATATTCCATGTGCATTTAATGTTTTCCTTTGTTCTTTTTTGCCTCCAATTTGCCCAACACTCGAAATAACTGCTTCTTTATTTCCCTTTGCTTCTGGTTAACTCTGGTTTCCGTTGCTGCAATTTCTTTTTTGTGTTTGTCCACTCTCAAGCGCATGGCATTGCGCTCCCGCACTTGTTTATCACGATAAACAGTCTTAATCATTCTCATCAACTGAGACACCTGCGCACCATAAACATACCGTAAGTTAGAAACACACCGTGTTTAGAAAGAAAAAGGATTTTGCAAAACATCTAAAGTTAACCAAAAAAGCACGTTGCAGTTTGTACAAAATAAAAGCGCCAAATAAAATGGCCGCTCATGCTGTTTAACTAACTTGTCAATAGAGGGCGCTAATAGAAAAGCACATTTTCAAATATTTCTCATATATATATTTTGGAACAAAGTTTTATTAAAATTTTTTTTTTTTACTTTTACTTTATTTTATTTAAGTTTTATCTTACTTTCAACAATTCAATATGAGTTTATGTTTGTATTTATCAATATAGAAAAAATTGTCCAGATTTTTTAAAATTTTCTACTAAATATCTTTTACTGTTTCATCAATAATCAGACCTCAAACCAATTTACATTTGACCACAAAAGGTCATGAAATTTTGAAATAGAGTATGGGTAATTAGAAAACTGCCTCCATTATTGTATAAAAAAGAGCACCTTCTATTTTGTCAACCTAGAAAAAAGATAAATAAATTGAAGCAAAATCCTACCTTTTTCTCGTGTGGTTCCTTAACTACGGCCACACGCTGCTGCTGCACGGTGGGTTTAACATTTTGCGAGAGCAGTTTTGGCTTGCTTTTATACGGAAGGTCTCGTTGCAACGATTTTGGGATCATGAGCGGTTGTCGCACGCGAGGGATTCGTACCACTTGCTGAGGAAAAATAACGTAATACACGACATTTGACTAATTAGTTACCTGTAATAGTAAAGCAGAAAAAAAGCAAATAATAAAAATTGGACAATAACCCTATATGTTGAGTCCTCATTTGTGGGAACAGGAATACCCTGTTCTCTCCTTAACTGTCCAACTGTTTTCATGCCACGCCATTTTGCTTTTTCTTCAGGTGGTAAAAGCAACGAAGTCACTGGATTATAGAATTGGGGCACTTGTACTTTATACCAAGTTCTCAAGAAAACGATATCTGAAATAAAGACATAAGTAGATATAGCATTAATAATTAATTCCCTGGAGCTAATACTTTAAAAAGATAGTAATAGAGCTGATATTCTTAAGCAAAACTAACCACTTATTAAAATTTTATCCTCGAAAGTGGCCCTAAATCCACCTTCAGGATTTCGTTCTCCCTTTTTAATTTGACCTCGGATCCCACTAACAGTCCTAATTGCTGCACCTTCAAATTTTGAAACTTCCAAGACGGAGCCAAACATTCCCTAGGGAAAAGAAATGCTATTTAGTGGGAAAATAACAAGAAATTAGCAATTATAAAAAAACTTACTTTAATAAATGCAGTTTTCTTATAAATTTTGTAAGGCACGCCTGTTAATTTGAGTTTTTTCACAATTTCCGTAGACTTGTCCAATTGGGTCACTACTCCAGAAGCCGCTACCCGAAAATTAGACTGCGGAAGACCCTGGTTAGAAAGTCTCAAATGCACTTCTAAGCTTTCAAGAAGATTCGACTTACTGTGACGTCAGCAATATTTTGGATGGCAATAAATCCATTTCCTTGGGGAGTGATAGGACCCCAGAAAGAGGCCACGCAGTGCAGATGTTCGGGGGTGTATTTCAGCAGCCTATTTCTTCCATTATGATCTTGTATGGAGAAAAGGGGAATGGTCTGAAATCTTCGCCAGCCCAGTGAGAAAATGAGTGGATCCCTCGTCTTCAATATCTTGTTATACCAACGATGCTTTTTTAAGCGCACCTGATAACGAGTAAATTAATAATATCAGTAATTCAAGTGAAGTCTGAATGTTAAAATTTTAGTTTTTTAAGAAATCTTGATCTTTTTGAATAAAAGAAAAAAAAATTTGACATTAATTTTGTCTTAAGCTTTAACAAAACCTTCTCAATATGCAAACTAAAGAAGGCATATATTGCAAAACTTAAGTTCATCTAGCGCATATTACCAAGAAAACAGTGTATTAAGGACTCAGTTTCTTGAACAGCTAATGCGCACAAAATTGTACAGAGCAATTTGCAAAAACAATAAGTACACAGTATAAATACCATAAATTTCTTAAATCGTCTATGTATATATGCTTTTCTTAACTACAAAAGGCATAATGCAATGCCTGCAGAGCAAGAGGAAAGGGATGAAGAGAATGATGTGAGAATAGGAGGGAAGGAATGCGGACGTGTAACTTTTAGCGGTACTACCAGAGTGCCAGGTAAGTGCTAACCACTCGGACAACCCAGTCCGTCTTTAAGGAGCTACCAAACAATTATCTGGCAAAATTTGTGCTTAGGGTTTTATTTAAATTAAAACCTACCTGAACATAGCCAATGTTACTTTCTCCACTGAGCAATCCTCCCAAGATCAAAGGGTAGGTTGGGTCAAAGTTAGTAACTAATTCACATGGGATATTCTCCACTTCAACCCTGACATACATCCCAGGGCGGTATCCTTCATAATGGATGCGCGTGTCATCATCCATGTTCACAAATTCACTTTTATTAAGCTGCAGCAAAAAAAATTGTATAAAAATTCATTCTTTGAAATAAATAAGCACAGAAAGGCACACTCAAGTATATATTACCTGAGATTGTACGTTGAGTTCAGATTTCAAATCATCATAATAAGATGACTCCCCTTCATTGTCATCGTACTCTCCGTCGAACATCTCCTTGAGCCGTTTCTTTTTCGCCATACGCTTTTCTTTAGCAGACGTTTCCCGGTCTAATTTCACGGTGAGTTTATTCCCACCTTCATCTGCATTTACAAAGATAAAAGAGTTAGAATGCTCAAAGTCGACCTCGGCACATACCTCAACAATTCAAAAGATAAATTCATCCAAACCAGACTGATCTTCGTTGTCTTCACTTTCTTCACTGGCATCAGTTTTAGAGAGTCGTGAATCATGAGTTTCCCCAGTCTCTAGATCCTCAAAATCGCCATACAGTTCATCTATAAATTAGTACATAAAATCATGTAAACTAAAGGAAGAATAAATTATAAATGATAACAGACTTTCACCGACCATCTTTCTCAAGGAGTGTGCTTGCATCTTCACTTTCTTTCCATTTTCCCGTGACAAAACAATCTCGGATTTTTTCTTGAACCTTTAAACAATATTTCAATAAAAGTCAATATGAGAAAAAACAAAATAAATAAATACCAAACTAATCACTATTAACTTTTCACTCACATCTTCTGATTGCCAATCTTGTACTCGCGTAATAACAAACTTGGAACAATCTGATGAATTCATTGCAGCCTGATTGGACAGCCTGGATTTATTTTGCTCTCGAGCAATCTTAAATAGACCGCCAATTTGCTCGTCATCACTGCCTTCAACTTCCTCAGCTTCAATGACTTGGGTAAACGAATTTAACGACATTATTACTTGACAAATATAGAGATAAAAAAGTTTAACAACCTCAATCAACAAATATTGAATAGGCCTACTTACCTTTGCCATAAACCAGCTTTCTTAAATTTGGTGTTTCATTCTGCCTTTTGTAAAAAGCATCTGCAGCTTTCTTAGCCAAATCCACTTTCCACTTGAGCATTCCTAGGTAACAACAAAATTGAAATTACTTGATGCAATTTATATGCCTGTCTACCATATACATTCCATGTGTAATGAAAACTAGAGGTTGAGACCTTCTTCTTGAAGATCTTCATCACTGTCACCTTCGGTATCATCATCAAAATCAATTCCCTCTACTTTCAGCTGCTTGCCAGTCTTGCTCACATTCGCCTATACAAACAATCACAATTCGAAATACACCAAAATTAACCTTGACATTCTTGTATTTAACCAATTGTGAAAATAAAAACAGCCGTACGGTCATTTTTCTCTTTGCTGATGATGGTTCTTCGGGCAAACTAGAAGCTTTTCTTTTTAAAGAATTGTCATAATCTTCATCACTGTCCTCACTACCATCACTTGACCCTTCCTGCTGACTAGCTTCCTCATTTGAATCCTCATCATCACCGCTGAGTAGATTTGGGTTCTCCTGATCAGTCCCTTCTTCCATTTCAACCTCATCGGTAAAAACCACTCTCCGCCTCTCCCTTTCAGATGCTATGTCAACCATTTGGGCTTGTGATAGCAACAATTCGGGATTTCTGCACAATAAGACACTTAAATGAAGTGCCAGCTTTAACACTGCTACTGGCAATTTCCAAATTTATAAACCCTACTTTTCTGCTTCCTCCGACGTGATTGCCACGGCACCTTTAAAAATCTGCATAGAACTGGCAGCAATTTTTGCATCCAAAGTGTGCTGACTTCCCACTAATGAAGCTACCAGTTCACTTATTGGGCCCGAATAATTCTGGATAAGTGTAAAAGCAGGGTAAAAATGCATTAATCGCAAACAATTTGTCAACGCATAAATTGTATCTTTGAAACACAATGTAAGGATATCATACCTCACTTTGTTTGGAGTGAGAATGACTTCCACCAAGTTCAATATAAACAGCATCCTTATCATAAACAATTCCTCCAACGCCAGACAACGGAGCATAAATTAGCTTTTCTTTTTCATTTAGAGAGCGCTTCTTTTCCTTGTCAGGAAGCGGGCAAGGGTCCGGCAAAAAACTGATATCTTTAACGTAAAAGTCACCGCAGCCTGGAATGTGAACCGCAGTTTGATTTTTAAAGTTGGCACCACGTGTGTAGCCATAAAAGCACACCCTGCGGTCACATTTGGAATTCTGACGAATGTTCTCTGGGTCAGTTATGTCCTCAAACCTATCGGTGTATCACATTTTATGTTACGATTGCAATTTTCCCAGAAAGTCAAACAAATCAAGGAAGTATACCTATCGGCCAAGATGTATGGGTGCCCAACCCTAAATTGCAGTGGCCTGAACTTTATTATGGAAATAAAACGACCTAGGTTGTGAATTTCGGTCCTTTGATACTCATCGTGTACCATTCCAGATAAATGAAATAATTTAGCACCCTAAATGAGCAAAAAAAATTTGTTAATTCAGTATTAAACAAGGACTATTAACCACTAAATTTGGAATTTAAATTTAATTACTGGATATATTTCTGTCCAAAAGCGATGTTTAAGCATTTTCTTGGTCTTTCGCAACTGCTTTACATTCCGGAACACGTCCAGGTGAGTCAAAACGCCCATGATCCTGGGAAAACCGTGAGCTTGGCAAATGTTTAGAAACTCAAAAGTTTCCATTTCAAACCCAAAGCTGGCGTCCACCAAAAGCAGAACCAAATCGGCCACTTTGGCAATATCAATCATAGAATTCATGTCGTTATTGCATTCGTAAAATGTTAATCTTCTTTTCTTTCCTATCAATAAAAAAGCAGTCATTATGTAAGTATATTTAGCTATATTTCAAAATAAGTATTTCTATAATAATATTACTCCCTAACCTGATACAATGGTAACAGGACCCTTTATTTCAGCCATATTTTGCCTCGTAAAGTTTTTAATGAGACAGCGCAACAGGGTGCTTTTGCCTACTTTAGGTGGGCCAACAATGGCAACAATGATAGGGGGTGGTTCCAGAGGTGTATAATCAACTGCAGGAATGTGCTGCTTTTTAGCACGCACATCCATGGTCCTGTAACCCAAAAAGACAACGATTTTAGAACATTTTCAATGGGAGAAATTTTTGAGAAAATGGCATGGGGGATCATCGGTTTTATAAAAAATACACTTGCTATAATGTTATTATGAATGCCACAAACACTCGACAAGTACGGTGCCTGGGGTAACGGTTTTGCCAGCATAAAATTACAGTACCAACCTCCTAAATCTTCTTTCAGCTTTAACAGCATTTTGCACGGCAAATGCTTTTGGGTTTTTCTGTTTTGGGGTGAGTACTTCTTCATTTTTGGGCTTCTTTTTATCTGCTTTTCTTCCAGAATGGCGATCTCTATGAGACTTATGAGTCTGTTTGTCCTCATCGTTATCCATTTCCTTTTAGCTCTTTTCAATCTAAATCAAAAGAAATGCTGCTTAAGAACGAAAGCAGATGACCTTTAGGTACTCGCCATTACGATCTAATTTGTATATATACACAAAAATTAACTTACATTTTACTGATAAGTCATTTTTCAAAATAAAACAGGACCTTCCTCCATAACCAGCCCACGTGCGAGCAGCAGGGACCACAGTGCAACAAAATGGCTGCCAGTTGCGCAAAAGCTCACTGCGCAGGCGATGTTATGGCACGCTCTGCAAGGCAATAATAAATTTAGAATTATTACGCATCAACTACACAAATTGAAAATATAATGCTTTGAAAGGTTCTAAATGGTAGCCAAACAATCATTTTCATAGAAAATAATAAATTGCACAATTTATTTTCTAATTAGTTAAAAAAAAATGCCAATATTTTAATATTTTGTATTAATAGTTGAACAACTCTATTAATTGCCTAATTTTGTGAGGATGAATTAATTAAATTATTAAATCTCATATGAGATTTAATTGTTTATTTAAAATTAATATTTATATAAATATTAAATTTAAATAAACAATGGAGCTACTAGTTTGCAATTGAAGAGCTGAGATAAAAAACCACATTTAGTCCAAATTTCCTGTTTTGAAAAAAAATGTGTTAAAGAAAATCCAGATTTATTGCAGAAAAATTAGTTATTTTGACATATATAACGTTCTTAATTTTTAAGATACATGTAGAAACTTGCGCTTTGGGATGCACCTTCACATTTCAGCTCCTTTGAAAGGAATTTACTTATTTGAGTCCACCTTAACCCTATACCCAAAATCCTGCACATAGTGATTCTGGCATTTTTCATCTTCAGCTGTCAAAATGAGCAACTTTTTCCTATCTTAACCCAAATTTTTGAGGCATTTTTTTTACAAATTAAATGAGAAAAAAAACCATTACTGTCTATGCTAACTTTCTTTGTATACTTGTGATCATGATCATATCAATCAGACTACTAATTATGTAACTTTCACGCTTGAGTGAAATTTCCAGGAAAAATTGTTCAGTTACTCGGTATTTTTTAACTTCCAATACTGAGAAAAAAATCACGTGATAAGAGTAGGTCCTTATAGTGAAAAACACAACAAGCTGCACGAAAATTTAAAATGCAAATTTGTTTTTATTTATAAAAAAAGAAGCAAGCTACAGGGCCCGTAATCGTATGTAATGCCACGTAAATCGTAAGCCCCTAGCAAAATTCCACTTTTTATTTTTGCAAGTATAATCTTAGTTCCATTGATACGTGCATGGTAAAAAAAATAGAAGTGTAGAAAACTGCATATTAGTATATGCATGATAAACGTCTTATTCGGCACAAGCATCACATATTTGCCAACCCATTAAATGGATATGTCACAAAAACACGTCTACAAACACGTACCAACATATTAATGAAGGGAAAAATAATGTTGATATTTTTTATTTTCTGCTCATTTGCAACAACCATTGCAATACTATCGTGCATATGGTTAAGTTCCCACAATACCGTCCAAGCGTAAGACTTCTCTTTGCATACGTCTGGCGTGTGTTCGCCCATATCAACTTCCACTCGGCTGATTTGTAAAAGGAACAGTCAATGTTGACTGACAATTCGCACTACATTAACCGATTGAAGACCATATAACTATATATAATATTCCATATACACCTATAAAAACTATGAAAAAGCAATCTTTGTCATGGGAATAGGGCCTATGTTATGACGTTTGTCAATTTTGCATCAAAAAATGTGAAATTAAATATTCATTGGAGGCCATCATAAACAGACTTATGTTTGCAAAAATTCACATTATAATACGAGTGTGCATGCATGTATAGTCCATATGTGTATTTGGATCCCATATACGTTGCTTTGATTTGTTTTCTAGCATTGGAATTCGGCTTTACATTTTAAAAATTCATCTGCAAATGTGGAATTGGCATGCTCACAGAATCAGCGATGCCATCCGACAGGCCTTATATACTGATCATATGAGAAATAAAAGAAAAGGACCCATCACATGCCTCAGAATCTCATCATTTAACTTTTCTCTATAGTTTATTTAAAATTGATGAAAATAAATGCATTTTTAAAAATTTCACAACCGTGGTACTGCCTTCAATAATGCACTGAAACATCATTTGGCTAATACATTGGCTCAAACTGATCAAACAAGCGCTGCCTGATGACGTTATATTTTGTTGCTCAATTAAAAATGTTTAAGCTTTCTTTATTAAATCACTAGACAGAACATGGTTGTGAAATTCAGGAAATGCAGTTTTTCTCACTACATTACCAGCTGGTAAAAGGTTTTTAAGGATGATCTTCACCTTTTTATGAGAAGGTCAGATCTCGAAATTTTGAATTTGATACAAGTGCATTCAGGTGCATTTCTCTATAGCGAAACTTTTGATTCAAACTCGACATCAATGCTTGTTTTAATAACATTTGGTTTGCAGGAATATGCATGTGCATTTTGGAACAATAATTTGGATACATTTCAGTTCACTCATAGGCCTATACGTATAACGAAATGAATATATTGAATTATGTATAATATTATATTATATCATCTAAGAAATGTTTAACTGTAAAATGGCAGTTTGTTTATATATAAATGTATTAATTTAAAATGGTTGGTTACTATACACAGAAACGGTAAAACCAAGCAAAAGATAGGCTGCATCAATGCCATCTATTGAGGGAAACTGTAAATAAAACATTCTAAAGAGTGATAAATTACACCACATGTACACACACACACACACGCACACGCACACTCCATGTAAGAAAGTAGTTCCTGGTTTAAATAAATGGCTGTCAGCATTAACCATTATAATTACACTTGCGAGTGGAAACCCATGAAGACAAAATTGGTGTGAAATAATATAAAAGGCGTGTCTGTGTATATATAGTACAACTCGTCACCAGCAGAGGGATGGTTACACCGTTCTTTTGCTTGGTTTCACTATAGCTGTATTAAAGTACAAACACCCTGTGTGATGCTTACCCTTATATCTTTACAGCATCAAAAAGACATGCAAGAAAGGATACATCAAGGGGCAAACAACTAGTGATTTACATGAAAATAATTTTCTGAAGCAATTTTATGCACATCGGTCCTGGCATCAAATTATAAATAGAATTCATATTGGATAATGCCCTACAAGCCTTAATTATGCATTATCATTACTGCTTCAATAAAAATACAGTATACCAGTATAGAAATACTTTTTCATTTGTGTTTCTGTAGGCCTATTTAGGCCTATTTAGGCCTACAATTTTCAGCAATTTCGAAATTACCCAAATAAAATGAATGAAAGGGCCTTTTCACAACCCCTAAATACTGTCAAAACTCGTATTTGCTTGCATGCATGCATGGATATAGGGCCAATAACATTTTCTGCTTATAGGTTAGATGTATAGGCCTAAATAATTGCACCCAAACATTCATTGTGTGATTAATGAAATATTAATTTTTTGGACCATTAACTTTGTTGTGGATGAAATAAGGTATATAAGTTTAATAGGAAACGTAATGGATAAAACTGTGGTTTGCAATTCATTCGAGCGGGATACACCAGGGGCCGTATTGCATTGCACAATATATAGGGCATAAAAACCAGTATTTCATATATCAACAAGCCACTATAGACGTAATAGGGACCATAAATACTATAATGTCTTTATGTGCATGTGCAGGGGATATTCTTATTATGATAGGCCTATATGGGATTCACATTGATGAGCATGTATTTATCAATAGGAGTGCATACAGATATATTTTATATAGAACTAAAAGCACATATAATTAATTATTACAGTTTAGCAGATTTTTTTTTATCGATTTTTAACTTTTTAAGGAAAAGTATAGGGCCTATAGAAATTTCATAAATGTTAATTTTATGCGTGCAACCTAAGTTCAAAATTCCACATGACATATACTGTCTGTAGGCTATTCCTTGCAAGAATTGATATAATTGTTGAAATGTATAGGCTTATATAGAGAGGTCAGATTTGAGATTAGCATAATTATATGCATGTATTTTGATAAATTTCAACAAATGTCTTATACCAATTACATTTTCTGCATCAATTTGTTGCAAATTGCATTAGTACGAGTGTAGGCCAGATTATAGTGTGAATGATAGTATAATTGCAAGACCCATAATTAGGTACATTACCTGCATGCATGCTTATACTTGCAGGTCCATGCATGCACATTGGAAAATTATTAATAATAAACCACTGATCTCTATATCAGTTTATTAAACACATGCATGCACGTTAAGAGCATAGGCCCTATAGCTAGATCGCATGCCTGCATGATAAGATCGTATAGGCCTATATATAACGATGCCATATACTGTTCTGTAGGCTGTATACATACAGGCCTAATCCTTTCATTTATACAGAATGGGCATGCAATATATATATCTATATATATATATGGCAAGCAAATATAGAATGAGAAACTGATAACATCCGGGGGTTTTAGGACTTTATAAGCCAATTTATAATGAACAATTGCATTTGCAATATTCTGTATAAATGCTATCCAATTTCCATATAGCATTGAAGGGGGATGCGAAAGAGATGATATACCCATGCATGTTTATATGAGTACCTGCATGCATGCATGCAGCATCCCATATATACAAACTCCATGCATGCCGCAGTAGGCCTATTATGTTCAGGCCCTATATATTGAACATTGTAAATTATAAAGTATTGCTGCGATGACATTACATCATAAATTACAGATGGTCCTCCCCC